>VSMD01101268.1:0-13692 GCA_008750895.1 Mirza zaza | reverse complement strand
TTTTTGAGACAGAGTCTCACTTTATTGCCCAGGCTAGAGTGAGTGCCGTGGTGTCAGCCTAGCTCACAGCAACCTCAAACTCCTGGGCTCAAGCAATCCTGCTGCCTCAGCCTCCCAAGTAGCTGGGACTACAGGCATGCGCCACCATGCCCGGCTAATTTTTTCCATATATATTAGTTGGCCAATTAATTTCTTTCTATTTATAGTAGAGATGGGGTCTCACTCTTGCTCAGGCTGGTCTCGAACTCCTGAGCTCAAATGATCCGCCCACCTCGGCCTCCCAGAGAGCTAGGATTACAGGCGTGAGCCACCACGCCCGGCTATTTCTATATGTTTTTAGTTGGCCAGTTAATTTCTTTCTATTTTTTGTAGAAATTGGTCTCCTCTTGCTCAGAGCTGGTCTCGAACTCCTGAGCTTAAACAATCCGCCCGCCTCACCTCCCAGAGTGCTAAGATTACAGGCATGAGCTACCACGCCCGGTCAGGGAGGCTGAATCTTAAAGTACCAGTAGAGCTGACACTTGTCCCTCACAGCTCTCTTCCTGTCTCCTATGGTAAGGGCTATGTAAACATTTCAGGATCAGTGCTGGCTGTAGCTGCTGAGAATTCAGAGAATGCCTGCAGTTTCTCTTTTCATGCAGCAGAATAATAAGAACAGGGACAATCTTTTGATTGTCTTGCTATGTTTTGGCTGTTGGTGCTTTTAAAATTCCCAGACCATATTGCTGTGAGGAAGTTAAGATTTCTGACCCCTTCTGTAAATGACTTTCCTCCTAAAACATACTTATCATGAGTTTCAAATGTTTAAACCAAACAAACAAAGGACCTTAAGATACCAAAGAAAAGGGATATTTGTCATAGTAATTGGAAAACTTAGGCAAGGACAGATGTGCATTTCTCATTTTCTGTAAACCTGTCAATTTACTGAACATGAATATGATTTTTGTTAGTAATGGCGGTGCCTTCTAAATTTTTTTTGAGTAAACGAAACAAAACTTTTAGAAAAAAATTTAGAAAAAAAGGCCTTATCTACAGAGGTGGTATTTGCTTTTTTTTTTTTTTTTTTGGTGTCTTTTAGTTATATTTTAGGGTGAGTTGAATTGAGGTGAATTTTAGTTGTTTCTAAAAAGTGCTGTGACTGGCTTTGGCTCTTTAAAAATTTTTGGAGACTATAACACAATCACAAAAGAATGTCAGGGCAAACCATGGAGAAGAAGGTTCTATTTACGCCTAGATCTCTACTCCTACTTTTTGTTTCAAGAACCAGATATATATGTTACATATTTAAAAGAAGTATGTAGACTAGCCTGCTTTTTAAACATTTCATAGAGTGAGAGATGACTTGGGAAGAGGGGTCAAATCAGCTTTTGGAGGATTTTTCTATCAGTTAGAATGCTTGTGGTTATAGGTCAAAGAGGACTTAGGAAATTTGGTTGATTCACATAATATAAAAGAGTTTTTGGGGGGATCATGTGTTCAGGTGTAATCTAAACAGAGCACCAGCTCCATTTCACTGTAGTTCTTGAGGCTTTACCTTTGCCCAGTGTTGACTTTTCTTGACAGTGGCTTCCCTAATGGTGATGAAATGGCCTCAGGAGTTCAGGCTTCACATGTGTTCCCTGGAAGAGATTTAACTTTCCTCCTCCCCCACACCTTGTTATGAAGCAAAAGTCTGAGTTTCTGCTGTGGCCCATCCTTGAACAAATCAGTGTGGCAAGTAAGATAGGATTAAACTGATTGCTTAGAGACTAGTTTGGAATAAAAACCACACAGCTGCTTCACCTTGGAAGAGGGAGGGAAGTGGCTGCTGGGAAGCAATCCCAATACAGGTTGAGTAATCCCTTCTCTGAAGTGCTTGGGGCCAGAAGTTTTTTGGATTTTGGATTTTTTTCAGATTTTGGAGTATTTGCATATACATAATGAAGTATCTTGGATATGGGGCTCAAGTCTAAAAATGAAATTCATTTATGTTTCATATATACCTTATTCATTACCTGGAGACAATTTTATACAGTATTTTTAAAATAATTTTGTGCACCTGTCACATGAGATCAGAGGTGGAATTTTCTACTTTTGGGGTCATGCTGGTGCTCACAAAATTTCAGATTTTGGACCATATCATATTTTGGATTTTTGGATTAGGTATGCTCAACCTGTGTTCTCTACTCTAATGAATGCTAGACTATGAAGAGGGCCCTTTCTTTGAAAAACAGAAAAGAGCCCTGAAAGGTTTTCTACAAGGAATTGGCACTCTGGATGAAAGGCATAGAATGAAATATTAAACTGGAAAGAGACTTCAAGTGGGAAACCAATTTGGAATCTGTTCAGTAAGACAAATTAGAGAGAAAGGGTCTCATTTAGAGTAGTAGCAGTAGGAATAAAGAAGGTGGGAATGGAGAGGAGATAGGATAGACAAGTCAGTTGAATTTGGTGACTTTATTGTATGTTGGATTTGTTAGCCTAAATAACAAACAGAAATAGCCTCTCTAAAGGACAATGAGTTTTATTTAGGAATAGGGCATTGCAATGGGAGTACACATACTGTAGTAAACTATGTGTTCCTTAATATTTTGGAGTTTGTATAGCACATACCTATCTATAACCAGTTTGAATGTCTGCAAATGCTTGCACTTGGTTCTAGCCATTCTTACGTAGAATGTTGTGGTCATCTCGTACTACTCTAAAGGATTGTATTCCAGTTAGCTGAAAGGAAGAATCTGGTGTTGAACTACCTGCTGTTGGTTGATAATGTAGGGCTTACTATGGAGCCATGCAAGATGTAATTGCACAATAAGTGTTAGCTATATCTTCATTATCATAATTGATTTGGATTAAACCTTAGACACTGATAAGGTTTAAGGCATTCCTGAAACTCTCCTTTAGACAGTCAAAAACATTCCAGGCGTTATGTCCTTTTTTTACTGACAGCTAATTTTATTCATTATTTTAAAAACAGATAACGCATTCATGTAATACTATTCTCAGAAGATACAAAAAGATTATGTTAAAAAATACATCATCTCATCCCTCTCTCCAGCCATCTAATTCTTTTCTCCAGAGACAGCCACTTTCTTGTGTATGTTTCCAGAGGTATTCTCTGTGTTCTGTGACATGTTTCTTATTAATCTTAGAGTATACACCTAACTTTGAACTTTGATATATTTCTCTTTTACTATGTTATTGCCTTTTAATCTCACTTGATTTAATAACAATAGTAAAGATATTTTTCGAATTATGTACATATGACTTTATTTTTTGCAGATGAGGTCTTACTGTGTTGCCTAGGCTAGAGTGCAATAGCTCTTCACAGGTGTGAGCATAGCCCACTACAGCCTAAAACTGCTGGGCCCAATCAGTCCTTCTGCTTTAGCCTCCTAAGTAGCTGGGACTACACGCTCATGCCACCACACCCGGCTTTGAATTATATTTTATTGTTTATAAGTGAGTCAGGTACAGTCCCTAGTTTGCAGTTGATAGTCATGTTCAGAGATGTTAAGTGAATTGCCTAAATTTGCATTGCTAGTGGTAGAATTAGAACCAGAACACAAATTCTTCTGGGTCCAGATCCAGGCCCCTTTCACTACAGAGGACATTTCCAGAGGAACTTAACCATTCTCATGTGTAAAGAGGTGTAAAAGAGCACACCTCTTTAATCTGACAGAAAGGGCATTTTTACTTAAAAGGAACAATAATAAACCTAATGCACATTAACCTACATTACATTCTAAATGAAAACAGGACTAACTTTGGGCCCTTTTACGCATGAGAATTACAAATTTTGTTGGTTGCTCATCTGTTTTAGGAATAAATTATCTTCATGTAATTCACCAGAGGCATCCACGTTAAGCAAGATTGCATAATAGGACATAATAGGACTCAACAGTATAAGCGTAAAAAGACTCAGTAGATATACTCCTTTCTTTTAATGGATACAGTAGTTGAAAATCATCCACAAATATAACTTGCACATGTTGTATTAATAAAAGTTTTTCTTAGGCTGGGCGTAGTGTCTCACACCTGTAATCCTAGAACTTTGGTAAGGAAAGATGGAAGGATTGCTTGAGGCCAGGAGTTCAGGACCTGTCTCTACAAAAAATAGAAAAATTAGCTGAGTGTGGTGGCTTATACTTGTAGCCCCGTCTGCTAGGGAGGCTGAAACAGGAGGATCACTTTAGCCAGGAGTTTGAGGTTGCAGGGAGCTTTGATGACGCCACTGCACTCTAGCCTGAGTGACAAAGGGAGACCCTGTCTCACTCTGTTGCCCAGGCTAGAGTGCTGTGGCATCAGCCTAGATCACAGCAACCTCAAACTCCTGGGCTCAAGCGATCCTCCTGCCTCAGCCTCCTGCATAGCTGGGATTACAGGCATGTGCCACCATGCCCAGCTAATTTTTTCTATATATTTTTAGTTGTCCAGCTAATTTCTTTCTATTTTTAATAGAGACAGGGTCTCACTCTTGCTCAGGCTGGTCTCGAACTCCTGAGCTCAAACAGTCTGCTGCCTTAGCTTTCCAGAGTGCTAGGATTACAGATGTGAGCCACCGTGCCTGGCCGTTATTTCACCTTTTAATTTAGAAATCTAGGACTGTTCTTTCTTTTAACACCTTTTTATAAATAAGCCTATCAATAAGACTGCTTGATTGTATTAGTTAACAATTGCTTCAGAAAAAATTACTCCAAAATTTAGCACTCAAAACAACAAGCATTATTATCTCACATAGTTTCTGAGGGTGGCTACCCAGAGTAGCTTAGCTGGGTAGTTCTAGCTCAGTCTCTCATGAAGTTGCAGTCACCTCTTGCCTGACCATGGCTGAAGAATCTACTTCCAAGCTCACTTGTGTGGCAGGTCTCAGTTTCTGACCACTTAGGCCTGTCTATAGGCTACCTGTAAGTCCTAATGACATAGCTGCTGGCTTACCCTAGAGCAAGTGATCAGAGAGAGAGAGAAAGGAGGGGGTGGGGGGGGGGGGGGGGGGGGGGTTGGCATGACAGAAGCTGAAGTTTTTTATAACCTAATTTCAGAAGTAACATTTCATCATTTCTGTTTTATGCTATTGGTCACCCAGACCAACCCTGATATATTGTCAGAGGGAACTATGTAAGGTCGTGAATACCAGGAAGCAGGCATCATCGAAATTCATCTCGGAGGCTACGACACTGATTTTGGCAATGTTAAAGCTTTTAAGCCTCTGACTTATAATCTTCAGCAGTGGTTTTATTTATTTATTTATTTTTTTGAGACAGAGTCTCGCTTTGTTGCCCAGGTTAGAGTGAGTGCCATGGTGTCAGCCTAACTCACAGCAACCTCAAACTCCTGGGCTCAAGCAATCCTCCTGCCGCAGCCTCCCGAGTAGCTGGGACTACAGGCATGCACCACCATGCCCTGCTAATTTTTTCTATATATATTAGTTGGCCAATTAATTTCTTTCTATTTTTAGTAGAGACGGGGTCTCGCTCTTGCTCAGGCTGGTCTCAAACTCCTGACCTCAAGCAATCTGCCTGCCTCGGCCTCCCAGAGTGCTAGGATTACAGGCGTGAGCCACCTCGCCCGGCCTCAGCAGTGGTTTTATTTAATTAATTAATTAATTAATTTTTTTTTTTTTTTTGAGACAGAGTCTCGCTTTGTTGCCCAGGCTAGAGTGAGTGCCGTGGCGTCAACCTAGCTCACAGCAACCTCAATCTCCTGGGCTCAAGCAATCCTTCTGCCTCAGCCTCCCAAGTAGCTGGGACTACAGGCATGTGCCACCATGCCTGGCTGATTTTTTCTATATATTTTAGTTGGCCAATTAATTTATTTCTATCTATTTATGGTAGAGACGGGGTCTGGCTCAGGCTGGTTTTGAACTCCTGACCTTGAGCAATCCACCCACCTCGGCCTCCCAGAGTGCTAGGATTACAGGCGTGAGCCACCGCGCCCGGCCTCAGCAGTGGTTTTAAATATAGTATACCAAAGCTATAGTAGTGGGCAGGATTTTGATGCAATCTCTGTTGAAAGAAATAATATGAATCTACTATCTTTAGAATTGCAGTATGGCAAAGTTTAAGAGTTCTGAAGCCAGACTGCCTTAGGAAAGTTACTTAGATTCTCTTTATCTAATAATAATAGTACCTTACCTCCTTTTGGGATTGTTATAAGGGTTAAATGCTTGTTAAATACTAAGAACAGTGCTTGGCATATAGTAAATGCTCAAATATTATTTTATTGTTAATAGAACATGAGAGTACAAGTGAACTCAGTTGCTTTTGTATCTAGAATATAGGTTAGAACTGTGGTCCCCAACTCTGAGGCTGTGGCCCTCTTCTGGTCTATGACCTGTTAGGACAGGTTGCGTATCACCGCCTGAGCTCCACACCCCAGGCCCCACCATACCCCCGCCCCCATCCTTGGTCTGTGGAAAAATTGTCTTCCGTGAGACCAGTCCCTGGTGCCAAAAAGGTTGGGGACCGCTGGGTTAGAAAGTTGGAAGAGGTAGGCAGGGCCCAATGTGTTCTGGGAAGAATGAATTGTCACCTGTCATTGCTAAACTGAATTGATTTTTATTTATACCGTTGCTAACCCTTGGCAATTAGCGTTTATTTTAAACGACTTTGTTTAAAAAAGAATGGTTAGATTTTTATAGCACTTCCTTTGTCTATTTTTGCTTCAGTAATAACACCTGGATTCTTATGCTTCTGAATCAGCTCTGCAGGGCACACAGGTGTTCTTTTCTTTTCTTTTAGAATGATCCCACTTGAAAAAGAAGTGATGGTGGTATTTCTCTTCAAAAAAGGGAAAAAAGAATGAAAGAGAAGGGTGGTAGTAGAAAGGAACTGAAAAGTGCTTGATAAATTATGTAAGGAAGCATTTGGCTTTGGTCAGAAATTTAGTTGTTAGCCAGCTGCAGGCGAACCCATCTGGTACACTTTTTCATTATTCTTTTGAAATATTCATGGGCTCCAACAGTTCCTGCCTTGTTTCCATTAGATCCTCACATAGTCTCATCTTCCAGTAGCCAGTCTGGAATTGCAGTGGGTTACCCTTGTTTTGTTTCCTTATTGCTGAGGATGTTATCAGTAAATAGTAGGCACTCAAGAAAAAGTTTGGATACCCAAATTCTCTTGCAAAATAAGCTGTGGAGCAAATCAAATAATGCAGTTTTTGAGAACAAACAATGGCTAGAGTAATCACTACAGTTTATTATGTTTTAATATACCTATCCTACGTTAAACAGCTCTAAATTATGAATCTCTTCTAGAAATCATTAAACAGTACCTTTCATTTTCATTAAAGAAATTTTATTTTTGATTTAGAGAACTTAAGATTAAAAGTAAATTTACTTTTTTTATTTACAAAAGGCATTTGCGTGTTTCTTATTAATTTCTAAGAGATCTCTTGAAATCATTTAGGATGTAGATCAAAAGAGATCATAAATAAATTATTTAAAAAATTAACTTCAGATCATTGATTATAGGCTTACTATCTGGCATTCAAAAAAAGTTTCTGAAAATTGATTTTATAAACTCCTTTCAAAGCTCATGAGGCTCTTTTGTACTGACTAGTAACTTGGGATTCATTTAGTTATTCCTACTTTTGTTTTAAGAAGAAACTTTGCCACTTTGTCTATACTGTTAAAGTATGATCTGGCATTAGTTCCCTGTTTGACATGGGAAGGGAACCCTCATGTTTTTTTTTTTCGAAGGAGGTTAGCAGTTTGAGTTCATAATAACTGCTGAGATTTTACATAGTTGTGTGATGGATTTTAAAAACGAATGGAGTCAGTCTTGTCTTTTTTGTAGGTTAACATGATGGCAGTGTTAAAAATATGGGCTTTTTGTGTCACAAATTTATATGATATGGATTTTCATGTTTAATTTTCCTTTCGCTTTTTTTCTTTTAGCTTTGACTCCTTTATCTGCTCTGGCTTTGCAAGATGAAGGAACATTAAGGCTTTATTGGGGTCAGTGCTTCCCAGAAACCTGGCTGACTTTGATTGTCAGTAGGACCCATTGGCTGCCTTTTAAACAAAGGATTTGTAGGCTTTGCAGGCTGTCCATCTGTCTCACAAAGCTTGGTGCATTTACTGTGCAAAAGGAAGTTTTATTTAGGGGCAGAAGGAAGCCTTTTCTGCCTAAGTATTTAGAATTTGTAAAAACAAAAACAGTTTCTAGATAAATATTTAAAATGGTATTTCATTTTATATAAGTCGCCTGATTTTGTTCCCATGTGTTAGGAAGAAATAAGTTGGATAGATTTAGAAGTCTTGTTACTGAAGTAATTAAATTGAAGATATTAGAGAGCAGCTTTTTTATACTAGAAAGGAAGAGGCTAAAAATTAGTAATTAGTTTCTTTTATTATTGTATTCATTTTATTTTTCTTGTAAAACTTCTGTCACTACACAGATCTTATACAACTGTAAACCATTTGTTTATTTAAAATTCAATTTGTCCTTTGGGGAGTAATTCTGTAGTATGAAATGTGTGCACTCTTTACTTATGGGTACTTAATTTGACACTTTTATTTGTCAGGTAGATTTTTGGATAATAATGAGGTAGGGCTGGCTAGGTGTATTAATATGATATCTAAGCTGCATTCTAGACTTGAAGCTACTTAAGGGAAATGTTAAATAGTTTAGCATACTAGTCAAGAGCATGGGGCCTAGAGATGAAAGTGCCTGAGATTAAATCCCAGCTCTGCCATTTGCTAGTTTTGTGTCTTAAAGTTTTGAAGCCTTAGTTTATCATCTCTAAAACAGGGATGTATTTAGCTCAAAGTTGCTGGGTTAATGAATGAAATAATGTCCAGTGTCTGGGTACATAGGAAGAACTCAATAAATGTAACCTATTCATATTTATAATTGTTCAGCACCTAGTACAGTAGTGCTGTGAACATAATAGATGCCCACTGCACATTTGTTGAATGAATGATGTGGCTTAAATTTAAGCAACCACACCCGGCTGATTTCTGTATTTTTTGTAGAGACAGAGGTGGGGGTGGAGTGCTCATGCTCAGGCTGGCCTCAGACTCCTGAGCTCAAGCGATCCTACCCTCTCAGCCTCCCAGAGTCTAGGATTACAGGGATGAGCCACCACGCCTGTCCTGATTTATTGTGCTTTAACTTGTGGGCTTTTTCCCCTGAGACTCTTATGTGAGTATGCCACAGCTGCTTATTTGTGACTCAGGGCCTCTGAGTCTATATCCCTTTTGGTAACTGAATTCTTTTCTTCATTCCTAGCATATAGATGCATTCGTTATGTTACAAATCCCTGAACATAACTGGGGGCTTGACAAATGGTGTCACCTATTCTTTTGTTCCATTTTCTTGTGGAAATATACCCTCTGATTCTAGTACTTTCTTCCACAGTCTTTGGTAGATGAGATCAGTTAACTAAGGGTAGGTTATTCTTTTTTGGGAGGAAGGGGGCTGCTTGCAATATTAAATAAGGTGGCAGGGTAGCCCTTACTGAGAGGTGATCTTTGAACAAAGACTTAAGGAAGTAAGGGAGTTAACCAAGTAGATATTTGGGATGAGTATGCCAAAGAGAACATCAGAGCAGAGGCCCTCAGAGAGGCTGTGGTAGTTAGCTGGTGAGTTCAAGAAACCCCAAGGAGCCTGGAGAATGAACAAGGGGAAAGATTAATAGAGGAGGTCACAGGAGGCCAGTTCATGAAGGCCTTATATTATTGAAAGGACTTTGGTTTTTACTCTTAGAGAGATGGGGGAGCAATTGTAGGATTTGAACAGAGTAGAAACCTCTGATTTAGTTTTAAAAGCATCATTCTTTTAATGATGCTTTAATACCTCTAAAAGCGGTATTAAGACTAAATTGTAGGGATACAAGAGGAGAAGCAGGGAGATCTGTTAGGAAGCCTACAGTAATTTAGGTAAGAGGTAA
The DNA here is from genome assembly GCA_008750895.1 of Mirza zaza. Classification (NCBI taxonomy): domain Eukaryota; kingdom Metazoa; phylum Chordata; class Mammalia; order Primates; family Cheirogaleidae; genus Mirza; species Mirza zaza. The sequence goes on along the minus strand of VSMD01101268.1, from coordinate 3,819 downwards.
TGGTGGCTCAGACCAGATAGTAGCAGTGGAAGTGGTGAGATGCGGTCAGTTTCTGGATACATCTGGAGTTTGAAACAATAGGATTTCATTACCAAACAGTGGGGTATGTGAGAAAGGGAAAAAATCAAGGATGACTCCAAAGGTTTTGAACTTTAGCAGGTTGAAAAATAGAGTTGCTAGTCAGGTGTGGTGGCTCATGTCTATAATCCTAGCACAATCCCAGGAGGCCAAGGCAGGAGGAACCCTTAAGGTCAGGAATTCGAGATCAGCCTGAACAAGAGTGAGGCCCTGTCTCTACCAAAAATAGAAAAACTTAGCTGGGCGTGGTGGCATGCACCTGAAGTCCCAGCTACTCAGGAGGCTGAGGCAGGAGAATCACTTGAGCCCTGGAGTTTGAGGTTGTGGTGATGCAGTGAGCTATGGTGACATCACTGCACTCTACCTGGGGTGACACAGTGAGACTCTGTCTCCAAAAAAAAAAAAAAAGAAAAGAAAAGAAAAATAGAGTTTCCATTAACTTAAGTGAAGGAAGGCTATGAGTTGCATAGGTTGGAGGTTGGGTGGAATAGATCAGGAATTCAGTGTTGGACATCCTGAGTTTGAGATGCCTATAAGATAGCCTCCTCAAGTAGGCAGTTAGATGTATGGGTCTGGAGTTAAAAGAAAAGACTGAGCTGGCATTGTAAAGTATAGATGTGAGTATTTAAATTCTTGAGTCTAGATAAGATCACCAAGGGAGAGAATGTAGGTAGAGAAGTGGAAGGGAGGGCCAATGATAGTTCATGGATGCTTTAATAATATTAAGACTGTATCAGTAAGCATGTTTAAAACATTTTAGGGGCATAGTCAAAGCGACGTACTAGGAAAAAAAATTTTAGGGGAAAAATTATTGAGTACTTTTTTTTTTGAAGGAATGGAGATTAGAACAGTAAAGAGGGATGGCCATAGTACTCAGAGTATCTTTTTTCTTCCCTTACAGAATTCTTTTTTTTTTTTTTTTTTTTTGAGACAGAGTCTCACTTTATTGCCCAGGCTAGAGTGAGTGCCGTGGCATCAGCCTAGCTCACAGCAACCTCAAACTCCTGGGCTCAAGCAATCCTGCTGCCTCAGCCTCCCAAGTAGCTGGAACTACAGGCATGTGCCACCATGCCCGGCTCATTTTTTCTATATATATTAGTTGGCCAATTAATTTCTTTCTATTTATAGTAGAGATGAGGTCTCGCTCTTACTCAGGCTGGTCTCGAACTCCTGAGCTCAAATGATCCGCCCACCTCGGCCTCCCAGAGAGCTAGGATTACAGGCTTGAGCCACAGCACCCGGCCACAGAATTCTTAAAATTTTCCATTTGGTGGTAAACTCAAGGTCAGAGTGAACACAATTGACTCTTTAGCTGATGGATTAATGCCTGATTTTATTCCTTTCACTACTTCATTGAAGTTCTTAAATCCTTGATTAAACTTCAAATATATAATTGCTAAACTGATATTAATAAGTACTGTCAGATTCTTATATTTCCGTTACACTTTAAGTTAAACAGTGAAACAAAATGTAGGTAAAATATCCTTATTGTTAATAATATATTAGTGTTGTAAATTCTGAAAATGACCAGCTATTGGACATAGTAGAATTTTAAAATTTTTCTTGGGTTTTACTCTTTGCCTAGAGATAATTCCAAAATATTTGTGTTTTAACTACTTTATGTGGTTAAGCAGTACATCTTAATGAATGATAGAAGATACTGGTTTAGCTGATGGAAAATCCTTGCTGATACTTCCTATTAGATTAATGGGCCTCATTTTGAACTATAATATGGCTTGGAAGGCAAGTGTCTTTTCTTCTTCCATTCTGTGTTCCCAGTTCTTAAGCTTGTCTTTGAATTGATTTGTTGAGGAAAAATAACTTATGGAGTAGCTTATTTTGCCATTAGGTCTTCTACTAATATAGTGAAGACTGATTATTTTCCCTTACTCTCTGATAGGGATTACTCATCAATACAAGGATGGTAGAAAGTTTGCTTTTCACTTTTCATTTGGGATTAAAACTTGTTCCAAATGACATTCACTAGTGAATTAAGGTATACTTGATTGATTTTTTTTTTTTAATTTCAGGATATTATGGGGGTACAAATGTTTAGGTTATGTGTGTTGCCTTCCCCCTCTTCCCCCTCCCCCAGTCAGAGCTTCAAGCGTGTCCATCTGCCAGATGGTGTGCATAGCACTCACTGTGTATGTATATACCTATCCCCTCCTGCCCCCTCCCATTTGCCCAATGCCCGATAAATGTTATTCCTATATATCATCCACTTAGGTGTTGATCAGTGAAACCAATTTGCTGGTGAGTACATGTGGTGCTTATTTTTCCATTCTTGGGATACTTCACTAGTAGAATGGGTTCCAGCTCTATCCAGGAAAATACAAGAGGTGCTATATCACCATTGTTTCTTAGAGCTGAATAGTATTCTATGGTATACATATGTCACATTTTATTAATCCACTTATGTGGGACTACAGGCGTGCGCTACCCTGCCCGGCTAATTTTTTCTATATATATATTAGTTGGCCAATTAATTTATTTCTATTTATAGTAGAGACGGGGGGGTGGGGTCTTGCTCTTGCTCAGGCTGGTTTCGAACTCCTGACCTTGAGCAATCCACCTGCCTCGGCCTCCCAGAGTGCTAGGATTACAGGTGTGAGCCACTGGGCCCGGCCAACAATAGTTTTCTTAATTTTATTTATTTATTTATTTTTTATTTTAGCGTATTATGGGGGTACAAGTGTTAAGGTTACATATATTGCCCATGCCCCCCTGCCCCCTTGAGTAAGAGCTTCAAGCGTGTCCATACCCCAAACGTTGCACATCTTACTCGATTGGTTGTATATACCCATCCCCTCCTCCCCCCTCCCACCCTCCCGACACCTGATAAATGTTACTCCTATATGTCCACTTAGGTGTTGATCCGTTAATACCAATTTGCTGGTAAGTACATTTGGTGTTTGTTTTTCCATTCTTGAGATACTTCACTTAGTAGAATGGGTTCCAGCTGTATCCAGGAATATACAAGAGGTGCTATATCACCATTGTTTCTTAAAGCTGAGTAGTACTCCATGGTATACATATACCACATTTTATTAATCCATTCATGAATTGATGGACACTGGGGTTGTTTCCACAGCTTTGCAATTGTGAATTGTGCTGCTATAGACATTCGAGTGCAGGTGTCTTTTTTATAAAGTTACTTTTGATCTTTTGGGTAGATGCCCAGTAGTGGAATTGCTGGATCAAATGGTAGATCTACTTGTATTGCTTTGAGGTATCTCCATATTGCTTTCCACAGAGGTTGAACTAGTTTGCAGTCCCACCAGCAGTGTAGGAGTGTTCCTCTCTCTCCGCATCCACGCCAGCATTTATTGTTTGGGGACTTTTTGATAAAGGCCGTTCTCACTGGAGTTAAGTGATATCTCATTGTGGTTTTGATTTGTATTTCTCTGATGATTAGAGATGCTGAGCATTTTTTCATGTTTGTTGGCCTTTATTCTGTCTTCTTTTGAGAAGTTTCTGTTCATGTCCTTTGCCCATTTTTTGATAGGGTTGTTTGATTTTTTCTTGCTGATTTTCCTGAGTTCTAAATAGATTCTAGTTATCAGCCCTTTATCAGATGTGTAGCTTGCAAAAATTTTCTCCCATTCTGTGGGTTGTCTGTTTGCTCTCTTGACAGTTTCTTTGGCTGTGCAGAAGCTTTTTAATTTGATCAGGTCCCATTTGTTTATTTTTGTTGCTGTTGTGATTGCCTTTGGGGTCTTCTTCATAAATTCTTTGCCT
>VSMD01101262.1:66134-84260 GCA_008750895.1 Mirza zaza | reverse complement strand
GGCGGGTGCTGGCAGGGGGCTGGCAGGAGGGCTGGCGGGGCCTGGCCGGAGCCTGGAGGAGGGCTGGCGGGGGCTGGCAGGGGGCTGGCAGGAGGGCTGGAGGGGGCTGGCAGGGGGCTGGCAGGAGGGCTGGAGGGGCCTGGCCGGGGCCTGGAGGAGGGCTGGCGGGGGCTGGCAGGGCCTGGCGGGAGGGCTGGCGGAGCCTGGCCGGGGCCTGGAGGAGGGCTTGCGGGGGCTGGTGGGGGGCTGGCGGGAGGGCTGGCGGGGCCTGGCAGGGCTGGTGGGGTGGGCTGGCAGGGCCTGGGAGGGCTGGTGGGGGGGGGCTGACGGGGGGTGGGCTGGCGGGGCCTGGCAGGGCTGGTGGGGTGGGCTGGCAGGGCCTGGCAGGGCTGGTGGGGGGGCCTGACGGGGGGTGGGCTGGCGGGGCCTGGCCAGGCCTGGTGGGTGACTGGTTGGGGCTGCCTACGCTTTCTGGAAAAAACAAGAACGGTGTCTTAGTCCAAAGCTTTATCCTGCACGTGAGAAGGCCGTGACTGGGGCCAGAGTGAGGAGGGCGCCAGGGAAGCCCCACATCCTGCTGGGGTCAGAGACGCGGAAGGCGCTGCCACGTGCGACAGTGGCCTTGGCTGCACTGCCTGTCTCTGTGGCAGAGTGTGCAGGCTCCCGGCCAGGCCTGTCCAGCGCAAGGAGACACCTGTGACGGACACAGCCCCAGGGAGTCTGGCTCCCCGGAGTCAGCGAGGGGGACGCACCTGCCCTCGGGATCATGTTTGACGGACAGCAGCAGAACGCGACGGTGCGTGAACGTCGCTGAGGGAGAAGGCGGAAATTTCCGCCAAACAATTCTCTTTTTCATTTGAGACAGAGTCTCGCTCTGTTGCCCGGGCTAGAGTGAGTGCTGTGGCGTCAGCCTAGCTCACTGCAACCTCAAACTCCTGGGCTCAAGCAATCCTCCTGCCTCAGCCTCCCGAGTAACTGGGACTACAGGCGTGCGCCACCACGCCCGGCTAATTTTTTCTATATATTTTTAGTTGTCCAGATAATTTTTCTATTTTTAATAGAGACGGGTCTCACTTGTTCAGGCTGGTTTTGAACTCGTGACCTCGAGCGATCCGCCCGCCTCGGCCTCCCAGAGTGCTGGGATTACAGGCGTGAGCCACCGCGCCCGGGCGCAACTGGGTTTATGAAGAGAAACCTCCAGGCTCCAATGGCAGGGCTGAGGGGAGAGAGCAAATGAACAGGAGAAGGCAAAGTAGGTGGAAGGGTCTGGCCAACCACAAAGGAAACCGAAAATACAGCCCTTTATGGCGACAAGTAGGAAGAGCGGGAGGAAAAACAGAAACCAGAGACAGAAACCAGAGAAGACAGGGTGGGAGCTGGGGAGAGATGAGACGCATCCCAGAGCCGAGGGGGCCTCACAGAGCTGTAGGGAAGGGCGGGGCAGGACGGCGGGGCAGGAACGGGTCTGGTCCCCAGGGCCCAGGCGGACGGGAGCCCAGTGCACCCCGGGCAGTGGTCAAGGAGTCACCCCTCCAGGCCAGCGTCTCTGGCTCTCTGCGCCAACTGATACAAAGACAGCCTCGTGTTATTCTGGGATGGAGTTTTTGAATTATATGTTAAAATAATCTTCCTATCCTGTTACTTTGGCAATTAAATTTGGAGGGGATTAATTCAGGCGGCATTCAAAAATAGGCAGTCTAGGGGGTGGGTACATACATACATAGCGAGTGAGATGCACACCGTCTGGGGGACAGACACGCTTGAAGCTCTGACTCGAGGGGGGAGGGGAGACAAGGGCAATGTATGCAACCTTAACGTTTGTACCCCCACAATATGCTGAAATAAAAAATTTTAAAAAAAAAGAAAGTAAAATAAAAAAAGTAAAAAATAGGCAGCCGTCTGGGGGGAGACAGATGGGTCTCCGGTTCTTACTGGTGAGTGGTGAGACGGCCCGGGGGACACGTGGGAGGGGGGAGCAGCCAGCGGCCCAGCGTCTACACGCAGCTGACCTGCCCTTCCGTGATGAAGGCCGCCGAGAGACGGCACCGGGCGTCCGAACGTCCACACCCCCGTGACGAAGCTGCTGCAGGAAAGCCTGGGCCACCAGGAAGGCGCAGGAGGTGTCCCTAAGCCAGGGCCAGGGTTCGGAAGCGTGTGTCGAGAGCCCTTAGCTGACGAACGTGGACATCTTACAAGCGTCGGAGCTCACAGCAGGAGGTGCGCCGGCCCGAGCCCGTCTGAATTCCGCCTCACTCCGCACAGCTGGCCACAGAGGCGTCAGCGACACCAGACCGAGCGCCGGGGACGGTCCGATGGCACCATGGGGCGGTGGAGACGGAGGGGCCGAGGAAGGGCAGGAAAGCAGCTGATCTCTCCCCTGTACGAGGCAGAGGAGGGGAGCACGTTCTGATGAAGCACAAAGGCGACTGCCGAGAGAGAGTTATGATCGCAACCATGCCCACCGCACACAGAAAATCGCAGAGAAAACAAGGTGGGAAACGTTTTTGGAGATATTGACATAAAAATTGACAACACAACATAAAACAGCAAAACAGGATTGAGACCTATCGTAACAATAAACTCGAGCGGTCCTAACTTGCCTATTAAAAGGAAGGGACTTTCAAACTGGGTCACAAAACGAAACCCTCTCTACACAGCACATGGGTATTGCCCGTACAACGAGGAAAGTAAAAAAAAAGTGGAGCAAAATCTATCAAATCTACGTCAGGCAAAGTCACCTCTTCCGCTGTGATGGCATCTCGGGCTCCACGCCGGGGACAGACAGTTCTCCGGGATCCCCTCCCCACTCTCCCAGCCTCTCAGGGAAGGGGATGGGAGCCAGGAGAGGGAGGGAGGCTGCCAGCACCCCCAAGAGTGTTTTGCAGGGGGCCCTTGCCCCCCATCTCTCTGACTTCCGAGGGACTCTCTGAAGGAGGATGCCGCTCAGGGCTCAGAGCCAGCACCTTCCCCGAGGTTCCTGTGGTAAGAGTGGGGTCGGGCTTAGCCGCTGCTCCGCAGACCCCGAAGCCCCTGCCTTTCCACGGCGACTCCAAGGGGAGCAGCTGGCCAGCAACTGCAGGTGCCCCAGGAGCCGGCGTGGCGAGAGCGGGATCCGCACTCCCCATGGGAAAGCTAGTCCTACGCGTGGGCAGCAAGCGTGCCCGTGGGGGCCGGGGCACCCCAGGTGTCTGGGGTGGGACTCTTCCCACTCTGGGGCCTGAGGAAACCGTGTGCCCAGTTCCGTCCTGTCCTGAGGCTGCACCCCGAGAACAGGCACTCTCTGGAGCTCAGCGTGGGGGCCCAGCCCCTCCGCCGACCCTGCGCAGCCCGCAGCCCGGCTGGTCCTCAAAGCGCGGGAAGAGGCCGGGCTGAGGCTGAGGACGGCAGGCGGGGCGGGCGCCCAGCCCCCACAGTCCGGGACCAGGGCAGGAGCAGGTGCTTCCTGGGGGCCTGCCCAGCCCCCGCCTGCAGCCGGAGCAAGGTCAGGGGAGGCCCCAGGGCTGAGACCGTAGGGAGAAGAGCCTCAGAAAGAGGCCGGGCTTGAGCAGACCCCGAGCTGTGAGCCCCCAGCAAGTCTGAGGGCAAGCGGGACACCAGGGCTCCCCCAGAGAGCCGGACCCCAGCCCATGAGGAGGCGAATGGTGGACCCTACCCCCCCAGGGCCCCAGACCCAGCCCCTCCCCTGCCTACTCTCTGCAGGTCCCACCCAGACCACCCTCCTCTGCAGCCCCTCCCCAGGGAGCCTCAGCCCCAGGGTCCTCAGCCCCACCCGCCACCTCCTCTCACCTCTGGGCAGGTACTACCCACCTGCAGGTGACTGGCTGGCCACGTCTGGAGAGCCTCCCTACCCCCACCCAGCCACCCCTTTGGGTGTCCCTGTCCTGCCCACACCCCACGGGAGCCCCTGACCCTCTCTCCGCAGCCAGGCTCCCCCGCTCAGCCCACACTGTGCCAGAGGGAACCTTCTAGAGTGAAACTCCGAAAAAGTCCCCCACATCCTCCAGCCCCTCCGAGCCCCTTTTGGGACAGTTTGGCAGGAGAGGGATTAGGCAATTAGGTTCATTAACTGGGTCAAAATTATGGGGGTGTAGACACCATCTTCCTGGGTTGTGCCAGGACCTGGGGTCACGATTCCAGTGAGTAGGTTCCTCGGTGCGGGGGCCACTGGCCTGGGGGGGCATCGGCCGTACCACTGGACTCGGGGCCTGGAAATATCTCAGAAACCACCCCCAGGTTTCCAACAGGTGGGACTCTTTGTGGCTGCCAGCTGTGTGGCTGCAGAGTGGCAGTCACAGAGAAGAAACTGGGCAGCGGCTCATTGTCACCATTACTTTTAGCCGGCCCTGTGCCCCAGCCTTCGCCTGGCACCCCACTATCAAGTTGCATGAAAGCCTGTGTCGAGGCCACCCTGCCCCTCCCCCGCACCCACCAAGGCACAGCTGATGCCCCCTGGCCGAGCCCACCTGCCTGCCAGGGCAGCCCATCGGCGTGTCGGACGCCGGAAACAGGTGGAATCAAATTGGCCCTGCCCGGCTCCGCAGCCGGAATCAGAGAGAGGAGCCCTGAGGGGCAACATCAGGAAGCACCTGCCTAACGGGGCCAGGCCCCTCGAGGATGCCCCGCACCCACCTCCCTGGGGGCCTTAGCTGTGAGCTCAGCCCCGCCCGGAAGGCTCCCTCTGCTGTGGGGTCTTGGCCGCGGTGATTGACAGCTCTACGAAGCACCACACCCGCCGCCTCTGCCTGGTGGGGCTCCCCGGGCAGGTTTCTGCACCCAGCTCAGGGCTGGCTGGGCCGATGCTTACCTCCAGGGCTGGGGCCAAGGCACCTGGTCTTCGGGCACGGAAGGCAGCCAGGTGAGCTGAGCCAGGCCAGGGGTTTGGCTCGGCCTGGGCGACAGGAGGTCAGGGAGGGAGGAGGAAGATGTTTTGTTTGGGAGAAGCAGGAGGGCAGGACTGTGCTACCGGTACCTTGAGCACTGGGGCCGGGCACCCTGGCCACCGTGTTCTCCAGTGAGTGCCCCGCAGGCCCCGCCAGCCTCTCCGCCCGCACCAGGCCAAGTCCCCGGGTTCACAGCGCCACCCCTGGGGTCTCCGTCATGCCTGGGGCCCTTAGCCCCAGGTCAGGCCGGCTCCGGTCCCATCAGGGCCCCGCCCTGGGTAAGGAGCCGGCCTCGAGCGGGGGAGACGGCACAGCGACAGGGCCTGGTGGGAAGGAGAAGTTGTGGGCAGAGCTGGAGCCGGGCCCCACGTCACCGTCACCTGCTGGCCCCCAGCCCTGGGCCATGCTGGGTGCGGGGACTCGACCCGGCGGGCGGGGTGGCCCAGACAGAGGTGGGTTTGTGTCCGGGCGGGAGCGGGGCCTGTGTCCCTGTGCAATGCTATGGACGTCTGGGGCAAGGGCGCCCTGGTCACCGTGTCCTCAGGTGAGTCGGCTCCTTCCCGCACCTCTGCCCAGAGCTGGGAAAGACCTTTCCAGACGTCCCTTGTTCTGGGGACGGGGGCCGGCACGGGGTGTCTGCAGGGTGAGGCGGACAGCGTCCTGCCCGTGTCTGGGGACAGGGGGCTGGGGGCCTCAGGAACAGGCCTGCAGCCGTGGCTGGCCCAGTTTTTGTACACCCCCTAACGGGGCCCCCGGCAGTGTGACGACTTTGACCACTGGGGCAAGGGCACCCTGGTCACCGTCTCCTCCGGTGAGTGTCCTCAGCCCCCACCAGCCTCTCTGCTCGCACCAGGCCAAGGCCCCGGGGTCCACAGCCGCCACCCCTGGGGTCTCCACCATGCCTGGGGCCCTTAGCCCCGAGTCAGGCCTGGTCTGGCCCCATCAGGGCCCCCCGGTGGCGAGCCAGCCTTGAGCTGGAGAGACGCCGCAGGGACAAGGCTGGCAGGCGGGCAGGGTGGCCCAGACAGGCGGGTTTGTGTCCGGGTGGGAGCGGGGCCTGCGTCACTGTGCAATGTATACGACATCTGGGGCAAGGGCGCCCTGGTCACCGTGTCCTCAGGTGAGTCGGCTCCTTCCCGCACCTCTGTCCAGAGCTGGGAAAGACCTTTCCAGACATCCCTTGTTCTGGGGACAGGGGCCAGAGCAGGGTGTCTGCAGGGTGGGGCAGACAGCGTCCCGCCCGTGTCTGGGAACTGGGGGCCAGGGGGGCCTCAGGAACAGGCCTGCGGCCGTGGCCGGCCCGGTTTTTGTACACCCCCTAACGGGGCCCCCGGCAGTGTGACTACTTTGGCAAGGGGACACTGGTCACCGTGTCCTCAGGTGAGTCGGCTCCTTCCCGCACCTCTGTCCAGAGCTGGGAAAGACCTTTCCAGGCGTCCCTTGTTCTGGGTACCGGGGGCCAGCGCGGGGTGTCCACAGGGTGGGGCGGACAGCGTCCTGCCCGTGTCTGGGGACCGGGGGCCGGGGGGCCTCAGGAACAGGCCTGTGGCCGTGGCCGGCCCGGTTTTTGTACACCCCCTAACGGGGCCCCCGGCAGTGTGACTACTTCGAGTACTGGGGCAAGGGGACCCTGGTCACCGTCTCCTCAGGTGAGTCCTCCCCCTCCCTTTTCTGCTCAACTCTCAGGGATTTCGCCACATTTTGGGGGAAAACAAGTGTGTCTGGGTCTCGGGCCAAGAAGGACTGGGGACGGTCAGGGGCTCAGGAAGGGGCCGCCGTGGGGCCAGTGGCTGACAGGCCACAGGGCACCGGGCTGAGGTTCCAGACCCTCCTCCTGCACTCGGCACGGGGGTCTCTGGGGCCCCTCCCCACGCCCCACCCAGGGGTCCCTAGGACCCAGCCGGGCACCGGTTTTTGCCGGGGGGCCTGGCAGAGTTGTCACAATGTGACAACTGGTTTGACTTCTGGGGCCAGGGGACGCCCGTCACCGTCTCCTCAGGTGAGTCCCCGGGAAACTCTGGACACTTGGGTTCAGGGTCTCGGGGTCAGTCACCAAGGCATTTTTGAGGTCAGGAAAGGGGGCTCAGGAGAGGCCCCCACAAATGGGGGCTGGAGAGCCGGCCTCCCTCTCCCCGAGCCCGGCCCGGGTGTCCCTGCGTGGTCCGGCCCCCCGCCGTCCCCTCTGCCCGGCCTCTGGCCCCTCCAAAGCTCCCGCCTCCGGGGCAGGGCCCGGCTGGGCCTGGGGTGGTGGCGGCCCCACAGAGGGTCCCAGGACCCTCTGGCCCAGGCGGGGAGCGAGGCGGGCGGACAGCCCAGGGAACCGGGACTCGGCAGTCGGCCTCCGTGTGGCGCCTGGAGACCCGCCAGTCTCGGGCGGCCGGGGAGACGCCGGCAAGGCGCCAGGGGTTTTTGTGGGGTGGCGACGGGGTATCCACCACTGTGACTACTACGGTATGGATTACTGGGGCCAAGGGACCCCGGTCACCGTCTCTTCAGGTAAGAATGGCCACTCCACGGCCTCCACTTTCTCCTCCTGCCCGGGGTCTTCTGAGCATCTCGGGCTGGTCCTGGGGAACCTGTCCCCCAGGGGACCCGGGAGGGCCGGCCAGGAGGGACGGGGACCCGGGGACTTCAGGAGCCTGCGCGGGTTTTCCGACGCCTCTGACAAGTAGGAGCCACTTAAGCGTGCCGGGCTGGGGGACTGAGCCCCTGGGAGAGGGGCCGGGGGCACGTGTGGGGGACATTCTGGCCAAGACCAGGGCTCCGGGGTGAGCAAGCGGCTGGGTGGCTTGAGTCAGTCGGTTGAGGAACAGTCTGGCAGGGGCGTTTGGAGGCACAGGAACTTGGCGTGTGGAGCTCGAGGTGAAATGCTTTCTTTAGGGTGCTGCTGGTTGCATCTAACATTCTTGGTTGCTTAGACAGAGGAGTGTGGGTGAGTGACCCCAGCGAGGAGGGTCTTGGTCCCGGCAAGAGCGGGGGCCGAGGAGCTGCCCTGAGGAGCAGCCAGGTCCTGGGGGGGGACTCAGGGCCCAGAGCTCGGTGCCGGGGAGGGGGGCAGCTTCCAGGAGGAGACGGCGTTTTCCCGCAGGGGCACGCACGTTAGTGCTAAAGACCCACTGTCTTTGGAGGGGCTCCTGAGAAAAATGGCTGAGAAAGTTGTGACTTCACGTGGGAGACTTTTCAGGTATATTTAATCTTGTTAAATGTCAAAGTATTTAAAATTCTTATTATCACTGAATTGACAAGGAAGACTCGCATCTTTCTGACGGAGGCTGCTGCGGGTGTAGCCGGGCGGTGCTGTGTCCCCACACACACACCTGCAGGACCGAGTCGTGACAATGACAGGTCAGGTTCCTGTTTCAGACGAACAGAGCGAGGCCGGGGGTGGGTGGAGCATGGCGGTCAGGACGGCTGCATGCGGGGCTGGGGCTCCTGCAGCAGGTGGCAGGAAGCAGGTCGCACCGAGAGTCTATTTTAGGAAGCAGAAAAACACAGTCGGTAAATTTATAGCTTACGGTTTTGGAGAAGTGGTTTGCGAAGGCTTTGCCCAGGCCCCGCAGGTCTGAAAGTGTTGCTCCGGGCAAAACAACACCTGGCTCTTTTGCATTTCTAAAATAAGGCGAGGCTGGCAGAAACTGGAAAGCTTCCCTTTTTAGCTACTTGAACTTAATATTTTAATCTTAACTTATGAACTTCTAGTTTGTTCAGAATGAGCTTATCAGCTTCTAAATTGTATTTGTTTTTAGAGCAAGATGTTTAAGAAATTAAACAGTCTTAGGGAAAGTGTACTGATGTGTTCATAAAACTTTTTAAATTTACTCTGTTATTCCTTCACGTATCAATGAGCCTCAAACCTTTTTCCAATGCCCCAAAGCATTATTTTTCTTTAATTTTTATTTTTAATTATCATGGGCACGTAATAGTTGCCCATATCGAAGCATTGGTTTTACCATGGCTGAGTGCGCAGGTTTTATCGGTTTTCTCCCCGTGACTAAGAAGGAGCACCGATAGTCTGATAGAGCTGCCTTCCTTTCAGTGTGTTTCAAGGCCGCTTTCCAAGTGGTCACTTTAGGGCAGATGTCAGGTGAGGGGTGCGTAGTTGTCCGGAATTGTTTCTGTCGGGCGTGTTAGTTGCATTCAGAGGAAGCTCAGGCGGACGGCGCGGGAGTAAGGCACTCAGGAGCGCCATAGAGCGGAAGGCGCGCCCGGCCCTGTGGGGCTGCGGGGCCCGTCAGGCTGCCACCGCGCCTGGCCTGGGCTTCGGGTCTCCTGGGCCCACCCGGAGCCGGCAGCGCAAGGGCGGCGGTGGCTCCGGCCACCAGCCTGACTGGCTGGCGGGCTGCCCGTGGACCGGCTGCTTCTCACGGACTTGGAGGGCGCCAAAGACCCCACGGGACCCTCCCTCCAGTCGTGGATGCGGTAAGAGTGGCAGCCCCCACTGCCAAATTCGCTTCCCCCCGAAGTCCGTGTGTGAGGCCTGGTTTCTGCGTGAGGGGTCGGCCTTTACGGCTCGACGAGGACAAACAGGCTTGTCCCTGTGGTGCTGCCAGGGACCGCGGCCCGGCTGGCTCACGGCCGGCGTCTCCCGCTGAGCATGTCAAGGGCACTTGGGCACGAGCTGCCCGATTGCCTGTGAACTGCTGGTCGCGGGGCGTGTGGGGACTGAGGACTCGGGCGGCGTGTGCAGGGCCCTCATCTGAGCCGCAGGTGAGCCTTGGCTCTGGGACCATCGCGCGGCCCTGGGAGGTGACCCGGGCCTTCCAAAGGGGGGTGTGGCGCCCAGCACAGCTTTAGCCGTCGCAGTCAGACAGGTGCCTCTCCTGGGCATTTCCAGTGATGGCTTTTATCCAGAGGAGACTCGAAGCCAGGGGCTCGTTTTAGACTCAGAAGGGAGCGACCCTGGCCGGGGCCTGCTCCGGGAGGCGCAGGTTTCGGGAGAACCTCCCGACGCCCTCCTGGAAGTCAGAGCTGCTCTAAGGCAAGAGGAGCTCTCATCCTCCTCGTGAGAAAGGCTCCCAGATTCTTAATTTAAATCTCAGGACGACTTCCTGACTTTAAAGCTGCCGGATCTTCTCCCCAAGGAGGGAGGGCGGCAGGGACTGGAGCTGCTCTGGGGCCGACACCACGGGAAGCCCGGGTGGGCCTGGGACGCGGGCACCCGTGCAGGGCGGGGGAGGGCGGCAGCCGGCCAGGCTTCGCAGGGACTCAGGAACCAGGCGGCGTCAGCTAAGGCAGGTGGCCCTGCACGGCCCCTTTCCAGCCACTGCCATCCTCCTGCCCTCAGGAACAGGCGAGGGGGCAATGCTGGCTTGAGTTGATCTGGAATAAACAGGGTGAGCTGAGCTAGGCTGAGCTGGGCTGAGCCCGGCTGAGCTGGGCCGAGCTGGGCTGGGCTGGGCTGAGCTGACCTGGGCTGAGCTGACCTGGGCTGAGCTGGGCCGAGCTGAGCTGGGCCAAGCTGTGCTGTGCTGGGCTGAGCCGAGCTGAGCTGAGCTGGGCTGCTGGGCTGGGCTGAGCTGGGCTGAGCTGGGCTGAGCTGAGCTGGGCCGGGCTGAGCCGGGCTGAGCCAGGCTGAGCTGGGGCTAAGCTGAGCTGGGCTGAACTGGGCTGAGCTGGGCCAAGCTGAATTAGGCTGAGCTGGGCTAAGCTGGGCTAAGCTGGGCTGGGCTGAGCTGAACCGGGCTGCGCTAGGCAGAGCTGAGCTGGGCTGAGCCAGGCTGAGCTGGGCTAAGCTGGGCTAGGCTGAACTGGGCCGAGCTGGGCCGAGCTGGGCCGGGCTGAGCCGGGCTGAGCCAGGCTGAGCTGGACCAAGCTGAATTGGGCTGAGCTGGGCTAAGCTGGGCTGGGCTGAGCTGAACTGGGCTGCACTAGGCAGGGCTGAGCTGGGCTGAGCCAGGCTGAGCTGGGCTAAGCTGGGCTAGGCTGAACTGGGCCGAGCTGGGCCGGGCTGAGCCAGGCTGGGCCGGGCTGAGCTGGGCTAAGCTGAGCTGGGCTAAACTGGGCTGAGCTGGGCCAAGCTGAATTGGACTGAGCTGGGCTAAGCTGGGCTGAGCTGAGCTGAACTGGGCTGCACTAGGCAGGGCTGAGCTGAACTGGGCTGAGCTGGGCCAGGCCGGACTGAGCTGGCCTGAGCTGGGCTGGGCCGGACTGAGACAGGCTAAGCTGAGCTAAGCTAGGCTAAGCTGGGCTGAGCTGAGCTGGGCTGAGCTGGGCTGGCTGAGCTGGGCCGAGCTGAGCTGGGCTGAGCTGAGCTGAGCTAAACTGGGATGAGCTGGGCCAGGCTGAGCCAGGCTAAGCCGGGCTGAGCTGGGCTGAGCTGGGCTAAGCTGGGCTGAGCTGGGCTAAGCTGGGCTGGGCTAAGCTGTGCCGAGCTGAGCTGGGCTGAGCTGGTCTGGGCCAAGCTGGGCCGAGCTGAGCTGAGCTGAGCTGAGCTGAGCTGGGCTGAGCTGGGCTGAGCTGGGCCAAGCTGAGCCAGGGTGAGCTGGGCTGAGCTGGGCTAAGCTGGGCCAAGCTGAGCCGGGCTGAGCTGGGCTGGCTGAACTGGGCCGAGCTGAGCTGAGCTGAGCTGGGCCGAGCTGAGCTGGGTTGGTTGAACTGGGCTGAGCTGGGTGAGCTGGGCTGAGCCCAGCTAAGCTGGGCTAAGTGGGGCTAGGCTGAACTGGGTTGAGCTGGGCCAAGCTGGGCCGAGCTGGGCTGAGCTGAGCTGAGCTGGGCCGAGCTGAGCCGGGGTGAGCTGGGCTGAGCTTGGCTGAGCTGGGCTGACCTGGGCCAAGCTGAGCTGGGCTGGGCTGAGCTGGGCTGGGCTGAGCTGGGTTGGGCCAGGCTGAGCTAAGCTGAGCTGGGCTGAGCTGAGCTAAACTGGGCTGAGCTGGGCTGAGCTGAGCTAAGCTGAGCTGGGCTGAGCTGAGCTAAACTGAGCTGGGCTGAGCTGAGCTGAGCCGGGCTGAGCTGAGCTAAGCTGAGCTGGGCCGAGCTGAGCCAGGGTGAGCTGGGCTGAGCCGAGCCGGGGTGAGCTGGGCTGAGCTGGGCTGGCTGAACTGGGCCGAGCTGGGCCGAGCTGAGCCGGGGTGAGCTGGGCTGAGCACAGCTGAGCTGGGCTAAGTGGGGCTGGGCTGAACTGGGCTGAGCTGGGCGGAGCTGGGCCGAGCTGAGCGGAGCTGAGCTGAGCTGGGCTGAGCTGGGCCGAGCTGAGCCGAGCTGAGCCGAGCTGGGCTGGCTGAACTGGGCTGAGCTGGGTTGAGCTGAGGCGGGCTGAGCTGGGCTGAGCCGGACTGAGCTGGACTAAGCAGGACTGGGTTGAACTGGGCTGAGCTGGGCTGAGCTGGGCCGAGCTGGGCCGAGCTGAGCTGGGCTGAGCTAGGCTGAGCTAGGCTGACCTAGGCTGACCTGGGCCAAGCTGAGCTGGCCTGAGCTGGCCTGAGCTGGGCTAAACTGGGCTGCGCTGGGCCGGGCTGAGCAGGGCTAAGCTGAGCTGAGCTGGGCTGGGCTGGGCCAGGCTGAGCTGAGCTGGGCCAGGCAGAACTGGGCTGAACTGGGCTGAGCCGGGTTGAGCCTGGTTGAGCCAAGCTGAGCCAGGCTGAGCCGGAATGAGCTAGGCTGAACTAGGCCGAGCTGGGCTGAGCTGAGCTGGGCTGAGCTGGGCTGAGCTGGGCTAAGCTGGCTTGGGCTGAACTGGGCTGAACTGTGCTGAGCTGGGCTGAGCTGGGCTGAGCTGGGCTGACCTTAGCTGGGCTGGGCTGGGCCGGGCTGGGCTGAGCCAGGCTGAGCTGAGCTGGGCTGAACTGAGCTGATCTGGGCTGAGCTAGGCTGAGCTGGGCTGACCTTAGCTGGGCCGGGCTGGGCTGAGCCAGGCCAAGCTGGGCTGGGCTAGGCTGAGCTGGGCTGACCTTAGCTGGGCTGGGCTGGGCCGGGCTGGGCCGAGCTGGGCTGAGCTGGGTGAGCTGGGCTGAGCTTGGCCTAGCTCAGCTGGGCTGAGCTGGGCTGCACTAGGCAGGGCTGAGGTGAACTGGGCAAAGCTGAGCTGGACAGAGCTGGGCCGAGCTGTGCTGGGCTGAGCTGAGCTGGGCTGGGCTGAGCTGGGCAGAGCTGGTCTGAACCAGGCTGAACTGGGCTGAGCTGGGCTTAGCTGAGCCGAACTGGGCAGAGCTGGGCTGAACCAGGCTGAACTGGGCTGAGCTGGGCTGAGTTGAGCTGGGCTGAGCTGGGCTGGGCTGAGATGAACTGGGCTGAGCTAGGCTAAGTGGGGCTGAGCTGGGCTGAGCTAAGCTAGACTGAGCCAGGCTGAACTGGGCTGAGCTGGGCTTAACTGGACTGAATTGTACTAAACTGGGCTGAACTGGGTTAGGCTGGGCTGGGCTAAGCTGAGCTGGACCGAGCTGGGCTGAGCTGGACTTAGCTGGGCTTGGGTGGACTGAACTAGGTTGAACTGGGCTGAACTGGGTTGAACTGGGCTGATCTGAACTGGGCTGGGCTGAACTTGGCTTGTCTGATGTGGGCTCTTCTGCCATGGCCTGGGTTTGGTGTTCGACCCTGGCTTGTTAGGGTGAGGTGAGCTTGGTCTCCCATGGCTAGTCCCTGTGGTTTGGCTTGACGGGAATGAGTTCACTTCTCTGCTTCGGGCTGGAATGACCTCAGCTGGGCTTAAGGGGCTGAGCCGGAGTGTCCCGGCCGGCTGTGCCGTGCTGTTCTTGGTGATCTTGCTGGACTTGGCTGTCCCGGTAGCTAGTCTGCACGGGCTCCCCACCACGCCAGCCTCCCTCTGACCTCACAGGGCCTGAGGTGCCTGGTCAGGGGACTTCAGGGGGCTGCAGTGGACTGGGCTGGCGCAGCCTGGTGGGGGAGAGCTCCCCTCCACGCTGGCTGCCTCGTGTGGCTCCCAGCCTCGTGCCGTGGAGCCTGGGCCCTCCCTGCGCTCGGAGCTGAGCGCGCCAACACAGCGGCGCCAACGCGGCGGAGGGAAGGCAGAGCTGGCGCGGGCCCAGCAGGACGGCACCATATGGGTGGGGACGGGAGTGCTCAGTCGGCCTGCTCCCACCCCCAGGCCTGCCCGGGCGCTCGGAGCTGAGCTCTGCAGCAGGAGGGGGCTCCCCGCCCCAGCAGCCGGATGCCAGGACCCCAGGCCCCGTCCGCCGTCAGCCACAGGGCTCTGGGGGCAGCCGGGCGGGGCGGGCGCGGAGGGAGACCCCTGCCTGGCCACGCCCAGGGACTCAGCTCCTCACCCCTCCCTGTTGTCCCCCCGCCCCCGCCCTCAGGGAGCCCGTCGCCCCCGTCGCTGTTCCCCCTGGTCTCCTGCGACAGCGCCGTGCTGGACGCGAGCACGGTGGTGGTGGGCTGCCTGGCCCGGGACTTCCTGCCCGACTCCGTGTCCTTCTCCTGGAACTACAAGAACTCCTCCGCCGTCAGCAGCGTCCAGACCTTCCCGTCTGTGCTGAGGGAGGGCAGGTACACGGCCACCTCGCGGGTGCTGCTGCCCTCCAAGGACGTCCTGCAGGGCGCCGACGAGCACGTGGTGTGCAAGGTGCGGCACAACAACGGCAACAAGGACCTGGACGTGCCGCTGCCAGGTGAGCCCTGCTGCCCCCACCCTGCCGGAGCCTGGCGTGGCTGGCCAGACCCCGGGCCAGCCGGGGTGGGAGGAGCGCGGGGGGCTGGCCGGGCTGACACCTTGTCCCCTCCCGGCAGTGGTGACTGTTGAGGCCCCCACCGTGAGCGTGTTCATCCCGGCCAGAGACAGCTTCTCCAGCACCAGCTCCCGCACGTCCAAGCTCCTCTGCCAGGTCACAGGCTTCCGCCCCCGGCAGGTCGCCGTGTCCTGGCTGCGCGAGGGGAAGCCGGTGGAGTCCGGCGTCACCACGGGCCCAGTGGAGACCGAGGCCAACGGGTCTGGGCCCTCGACCTTCAAGGTCACCAGCGCACTGACCATCAACGAGAGCGACTGGCTTATCCAGACCGTGTTCACCTGCCGCGTGGAACACAGCGGCCTGACCTTCCTGAAGAACGTGTCCTCTCTGTGTGGCACCGGTGAGTGGCCTGTCCCTCAGGGCAGCACCCACCGTCCCTTCATACACACACTCACACACACACACACGCACGCACACACAAACATGCACATGCATGCACACACATCCACACATGCATACACACGCACGCACACATGCATGCATGCACACACATGCACACGCCCACATGCACACATATGCACACACATGCACACATGCATGCACACATGCACACACACGCACACCCGGGTCCTGTTGGGTCTGGCAGATGCTGCCCGGCATGCCATCTGCTCTCTGACCTTTGCTTCCCCGGGGCAGGGCGGGCAGGGCGGGCAGGGCCTGCGGAGGGACCGGGCGGGGGAGCTGCCCCTCAGCTGGGCCCTCGCACCAGTGCCTGAGCCGCGCACTCTCCCGCTCCAGGCTCCTCCGCAGGCGTCCGCGTCTTCGCCATCCCCCCCTCGTTTGCCAGCATCTTCCTCACCAAGGCCACCAAGCTGTCCTGCCTGGTCACTGACCTGGCCACCTACGACAGCCTGACCATCTCCTGGACCCGCCAGAACGGCGAGGCCCTGAAAACCCACACCAACATCTCCGAGAGTCACCCCAACGCCACCTTCAGCGCCCTGGGCGAGGCCAGCATCTGCGAGGACGAGTGGGACTCCGGGGAGAGGTTCACGTGCACCGTGACCCACTCGGACCTGCCCTCGCCGCTCAAGCAGAGCCTCTCCAAGCCCAAGGGTAGGCCCCGCCCCGACGCGCGCCCCGCCCCCGACGCGCGCCCCGCCCTGCCGCCCCGCCGCCCCGCCCCGGCCCGGCCCTCACCCGCATCTGCCCGCAGGTGTGGCCCTGCGCAAGCCCGACATCTACGTGCTGCCGCCGGCCCGGGAGCAGCTGAGCCTGCGGGAGGCGGCCACCATCACCTGCCTGGTGAAGGGCTACTCCCCCGCAGACGTGTCCGTGCAGTGGATGCAGAGGGGGCAGCCCGTGTCCCCGGACAAGTACGTGACCAGCGCCTCGGTGCCCGAGCCCTACGCCCCGGGCCTCTACTTCGCCCACAGCTTCCTGACCGTGCCCGAGGAGGAGTGGAGCTCGGGGGAGGCCTTCACCTGCGTCGTGGTCCACGAGGCCCTGCCCAACAGGGTCACCGAGAGGACCGTGGACAAGTCCACCGGTAAACCCACCCTGTACAACGTGTCCTTGGTCCTGTCCGACACGGCCAGCACCTGCTACTGACCACGCGGGCCCGCCCCCCAGCCCCGGCCCTGGCGGCCAGTCGCTCTGTGTGCGCAAGCTCACCGTGTCCGCGGGGAGACGTGCCTGTTATGAAAATTAGAAATAAAAAGATCCCTTCAAAAGACACTAGTCCTGAGTGCACGACCCTCACCTGCCAGGGCCGTGGCTGCGCTGCGCCCACCTGCCCCGCACCCCCGCACCCCTGCACCCCACACACGTCTCTGGGCAACCTCGGGAAGCCCTGCACGCCCGGCAGAGCCCAGGCTCCCAGCTCCTCCGGCTACTTCCAGAAGGGCAGCTGACAGCAGGGCCACGTGGCACAGGCGGCACACATGCACATGGGTGGACATGCACACATATGCATACCTGGACACACAGATACATGTGCATCTACGCACGTGCATGAAACAGACACCGGCGTGAAGATGCATGCAAACATGAACACATGCACAGAGACACGCATGTGGACACACGCACGCAGACACGCACACACAGGCCAGCCCCACACTCCTATGTCACTCAGGGCCTCTGCCCACCGCTCCGTGCTCCCGTGTCCTGCTCCCTGCTGCGCGCTGGCTCCACGGCTTCCCGCCCCAGGCTCTGCTTGTCCTCCTGTCCGGCTCCCACCGGCCAGCCCCACCTGGACTCTGGCCAGGGCCTCTGCGCGCAGGCCCCAGGCAAGGGCTCAGAGGGCCTCACTGGGCCGGGCCGGCTGCAGCTCCCCAGGGAGCCCCAGGCCTGCGCTCAGAGTAGGGTGGCCTCCTGGTCCAGCCCCTTGGGGGAGGCAGCAGCCGCCCAGCACCACCTGTGAACAGAGCCAGGGTCCTGTGTGCCCTCACGGAGCAGGCGGTGTCCGAGCATTGCCCCAGCGGGCAGGGCCCCCGCTCCTGTCACCAGGGGCCCTAGGGGAGCAGGGTCAGCAAGGCTGCCCTGCAACCCCCTGCTCCCAGCCCACAGCAGGGGCAGCTGCCCAGGGAAGGCCACGCCCCAGGCGGGAAGGCGGGGCCTGAGCGAGGCCTCCACACCCAACAGACAGCACTCACCCCGGTGGGCCGGCCTGGGACCCTCCCCACGCTCTTGGCCCTCTGGGGGCCTAAGCTCCAGATGCCCCCACGAGCCCATGTGTGCAGGACGGCAGACCCCAAATGCCCTTGTCCCACAGTGAAGCTCAGGTGTTGGTCAGCCTCAGTCCCAAGGGCCATCCTGAGTCAGCCCCACTGGATTCGGCCCAAGGAGGAGGGGAGGAAGTGAGGTGAGGGCGCCTCTCAGGCCAGGCACGCACCTGCCCACCCCCACAGCACAGGGCGGGAGGCCTCACTCCCTGCTTCAGCTCCAGCGGCCCTGGCTGACCTGCTCCCTCTGCCAGGAGAGCCTGGGACACGCTGGCTCCACTCCTCTGGGGTCCCAACCCCCGCTCCCTGCCCCCATGTGTCCGTGTGCTGCATCTGTCACGCTTGCTCCGCCACCCCAGGGCTCCTGGGACAGGACTTCAGGGGCACAGCCCTGCTGAGCCTTGGCCCAAGCCCACCCCTGCATCAGGCTATCAGGGACCCCACCCATGCTGGCCCCAGACTCTTACAGACTGAGCCCTGGAACTCCTGCCCCCAGAGGCAGACAGCAGCAGGAGCTCACCCGCACTCTGCACACAGCACCCACACCATGCACACAGCACCTACAGTCTGCACACAGCACCCTCACCATGCACACAGCACCCACACTCTGCACACAGCACCCACACTCTGCATATAGCACCCTCACTGTGCACACAGCACCCACACCGTGCACACAGCACCCACACTCTGCACACAGCACCCTCACTGTGCACACAGTACCAACACTCTGCACACAGCACCCTCACCATGCACACAGCACCCACACCCTGCACACAGCACCCACACCCTGCACACAGCACCCACACCCTGCACACAGCACCCACACCATGCACATAGCACCCACACCATGCACACAGCACCCACATCTTGTACACAGCACCCAAACCATGCACACAGCACCCA
>VSMD01101262.1:51486-66120 GCA_008750895.1 Mirza zaza | reverse complement strand
CATGCACACAGCACCCACACCATGCACAAAGCACCCACACCATGCACATAGCACCCACACCATGCACACAGCACCCACATCTTGTACACAGCACCCAAACCATGCACACAGCACCCACACCACGCACACAGCACCCACACCATGCACATAGCACCCACATCATGCACACAGCACCCGCATCTTATACACAGCACCCACACCATGCACACAGCACCCACACCATGCACACAGCACCCACACCTTGTACACAGCACCCACACCATGCACACAGCACTCACACCATGCACACAGCACCCACACCTTGTACACAGCACCCACACCTGTACACAGCACCCACATCTTGTACACAGTACCACACTCTGCACACAGCACCCAGACCATGCACACAGCTCCCACACCATGCACACAGCACCCACACCCTGCACACAGCACCCACACATTGTACACAGCACCCACATCTTGTACACAGTGCCACGCTCTGCACACAGCACCCACACCATGCAAATAGCAAACACATCTTGTACACTGCACCCACACTGTGCACATAGCATGCACACAATGCCCACACCATGCACACAGCACTCACACCTTGCACACAGAGCCCATACTGTGCACACAGCACTCACACCATGCGCACAGTGCTCTAATCATCCCCTTTCTCTGCCCCTTCCCTTCCACTGCCCCCAACCCACCACTCTGGGTGCAGCACAGCTGAGGGGACAATGGAGGACAGTTGCTCGTCCTGCTCAGGCCCTGGGGGGCTGACTTTGCTGGGTAGTCACTGCCACAGGCCCGGCCAGGGGCATCCACCTGAGCCTAACTCTTTCCCCTGTTTCTGTCACCTTGCAGAGGGGGAGGTGAGTGCTGAGGAGGAGGGCTTCGAGAGCTTGTGGACCACTGCCTCCACCTTCATCGTCCTCTTCCTCCTGAGCCTCTTCTACAGCACCACTGTCACCTTGTTCAAGGTAGAGCAGCCAGGGCCACAGGGCTGGAGGAGGGCGCGAGCAGGGAACATGGCGGCACGGAGCACCGTCGGGCTGGACGTCAGTCCTGGGGTCTGGGGATCCCACCACGCCAACCTGGCCGGGTCTCCCCCGACTCCCATCCCAACAGTGGGAAAGCCATCCACACTGCCTCTGTCGCCCGCAGGTGAAATGACCCCCCCAGTGGAAAAGCATCGGAGACCGAAGACCTGGGACCAGAGGGGCACCGCGTCCAAGCCTGGGGCCACCCGGCCTGCGTGTCCTGCTGGCTTGTACTCAACTCCCCGCCGTGCTGCCTGCAGCTCTGAGCTCCAAATGCAGGCTTCTCTCTGACCGGCTGGACGCCCGTTGCGTGGGGCTGTGGCACGGGGTCTGCCCAGCACTGCTTTGCCACGTGTGCTTGTACCCTACAATAAACGTGTATTTTATCTTGTGAAACTGCTTTCGCATGGAGGTTTTTGTCTCCTTTTCAAACCTTTCGTGCTGCTTGGGCATCTCGAGGGGACCCTAGCTGCCAAGGGAGCCGTGGGAGAGGGGCCGTCTCCGCACAGGCTGGGGGTCGATGCCACGTCCGCAGGCCCAGGGCTGGGACAGCCGAGCGGGAGCAGGTCCTCACATGGTCTCCCACACACGCTCTGGACTCGAGACCGGGCCTCTGGCCTCGGGGGCCTCTGTGTGCTCAGCAAGGGCCTGTGGTCAGCAGAACTGTGTCTTGCCGTCCTGAGTGAGCCCACCGCTTCTCAGTCTGGTGCCAGGCCTTCGCGGGTGTGGGGCATGCCGCCGGGATTTGGGAGGCGGAGGCTGGCCCCTCCAGGAGGCTGCGCGCCCGTCTACGCAGTGTGCAGGGTGTCCCGCTCCGCAGGAGCGCAGGATGGGGCTGCAGCAGCCACCAAGCACGGGAGAGTGGAGGTCAGAGCAGAAGTCCTGGGTGAGCCAGTGTCTGAGGGGTTCGGGCATTAACAGCAAAGCACGGTGGGCCAGTGTGCACATGGGGGCTTAAATAGTTTAAAGACTTAAATATAAGACCTGAAACTATAAAACTACCAGAAGAATATGTAAGGGAAACACTCCAGGACATTGGTCTAGATAAAAGTTTTATAGCTAAGACCTCAAAAGCACAGGCAACAAAACCAAAAACAGACACATGGAACCATAATAAACTAAAAAGCTTCTGCACAACAGGGAAACATTCAACAGAGTGAAGAGACAACTTGTTGAATGGGGTAAAATATTTGGAAACTATTCATTTGACAAGAGACTAATATCCAGAATATACAAGGAACTCAAACAAGTCAACAGAAAAAATAATAATAATCCCATTAACAAGTGTGCAAAGGACATGAATAGACATTTGTCAAAAAAAGGAATATGAAGCATTTAGTGGAGGAATTCAAGATGGTGGACGAGAAAAACCACCAGCCAGAGTGTCTCTTCGAAAAAGACAGATTTTAGGAGAAAGTGAAAAAGAAAATAAACAAGTAGACAAACATAGATTGGATGATGGTCAGAAGGAAGGGTACCTGAGACTACAGGAGACTCCATGGGAAGAAGTTTCAGAGGAGAACTGGAAGGAGAAAGGCCTCTGGGAGGTTTGGAGACCAGCAACAAGGGTAGGTAGAGCAGTTAACTTTCCTCTCCCTTGCATCTCGGACTGCTGGTGGGCTCCTGAGCAATTGGAGAGACCTGCCGACACCAGCCCAGAGACAGCTGCTGTCATTGAGTGGTGAGCCTCTTGTGGACAAGACACCAGACTCCCAGTTCCCTCAGGGCACTGCCCCACATGCAGACCTGAGCTGATTGGCAGGAACCATATTGCTTCATTCTTTCCTTCCCCTTCCCTACCGGTGGGTGCCCAGAGAGGCAATTTAGCCATCACACGGAGGCATCTCCAAGGAATGGGACCTTTCATTTTGAGGCCATACAGCAGACTGAGGGCTGCTCAGACTGTGAGATCCCTACCTGCCAGCCCTCCCAGGTACTGCTAGCCTGGTGACTCCAGGGGAATGGGGAAAATCCCAAGGTGGAGAGACATCAATCTAGCTTGGGCAGCCCGTGGCTGACATTAGACCGGCACTCCTCTCCCTGGCAGTGTCAGGGATTGATCTCCAGGGCCCAGGGGACATGCCTGCACATGAGATCCTGTACACCCAGGTCTCAATTGCATTGCCTGGGGACACAGAAAGGATATTTGTGAACAAGCCTACTAAGGTGTGTGTGCCTTCAGGGGCAGATCAGCATGCCTGAGGGCAACCCTCCTCCCACAGGAGGGCCAGGTACCCAGCCCAGGCTGAAATCGTGGGCAAGGAACCTCCCAGCTCACATGACAGCTAGGGGAGATCCACTGGCGTGAGGTCCTGCCTGTTGGAAGAGACCCAGGAGAAACTGCGGAATAAGGGAGGGTGGAAAGGAGCAAGGCCTGCTCCAGACTACAGGTCTCAGACAGCCCCACACCCACACACAGACTTTCCTGCTGAGTAGGGCCATTCCAACCCCTCCCCTGACAGCTTTGCCCAGAAGCAGAAAACAAACCACTGACCCCTTCTAACAGCATTTGTGATGCTTGAGAACAGGCTCACCAAATGCAGCTCTGCCCAGACTCACTCCCAGATCTGCCCCCACTGAGGTGGAGAATTAGGGCACACCTGGAAGTCTCAGGCACAACCCACCACCTGAGGAACTAGAGTGCCTCTCCAGAGGAACAAGAGCTAGTTTTAGGACCCAAAAATAACACTGCACCCTGCTCCTCCCAGCAAGCACCACCTACTGACAGGGAGGTCATTCTGAAAACCCTTTAAGTACATCTATAGACCTATCATACAGGGTGTGGTCGAATCTCACACAAACACCAATAACGGGCTCAGAGACTAAACAGGGTGTGTCCTTAGCCAAACAGAAATCTGAGGGTAAGAAGTAACAACTGATCCGGATGGGAAGGAATCAGTGAAAGAACTCTGGAAGTATGAAGAATTAAACAGAAAGCAACCCCCAAAGAGGAGCACCAGCTCTCTAGCAATGGACATTAACGAAAGTCAGAACACTAAAATGACAAAAGAATTTCGAACATGGATGATAAGAAAACTAAATGACATGCAAGAAAAAAAATGGATAACCAACACCAAGAAACAAACAAAAAATCCAGGACTTGGAAGAAAAATTCACTAAAGAAATTGAAATATGAAAGAAAAATCAAACTGAACTCCTAGAAATGAATCTATTTAGGGAACTACAAAACACAGTGGAAAGCCTCAAGAACAGGGTAGATCAACAGAAGAAAGAATCTCAGAGATTGAAAATAACACCTTCCAATTAAATTAATCAGTCACAGAGATAGAGCAGAGAAAGAAGAAAAAAGAGCAAAGCCTAAAAGAAATGTGGCATTATGTGAAGAAACCTAACATGAGAGTTATGGGCATCCCTGAAGCTGAAGAAGAAAACACTCAAGGGTTGGATGAGCTATTTGAATACATAATAGAGGAAAATTTCCCAGGCCTTGATAAAAATCTAGATATCCAGGTATAAGAAGCTCAAACGACCCCTGGGAGAGTCAATGAAAACAGGAAGGTACCACGACATGCAGTCATCAGACTGACCAAAATATCCACTAAAGAGGCCCTTCTATAAGCTGTAAAGTGAAAGAAACAAGTAACATACAAAGGAAGGCCCATCCAAATAATGCCAGAATTTTCAACTGAAAATTTAAAAGCAAGAGGAGACTGGGGCCCCATTCTCACTCTTGTGAAACAGAATAATCCCCAGCCTAGAATCTTGTACCCTGAAAAACTAAGTTTTGCATACGAAGAAGAAATAAAGACATTCTCAGATAAGCAAAGACTGAGGGGATTCACCAAGATAAGACCAGCCCTGCAAAGATACGCAAAACAGAGTTACACATGGATACGCACAATAAACACTCATGAATGTAAAATCATTCAAACACTAAAGATCAAAGGCCAGATAGCACAATGCCTCAAGAGAGAAAACAAAGCAACGAAGTTCACTCACCAGAAATTTGCCCCACCTATCAGTTCTGTCCATAAATGTGAATGGTTTGAACTCCCCATTGAAGAGACATAGGCTGGCTGAATGGATAAAAAAAAATACAAGCCAAGAATCTGCTGTCTTCAGGAAACACAACAACCCTGCAAGGATGCATTTAGACTAAAAGTAAAGGAGTGGAAAGCAATATTTCAACAAAACGGAAGCCAACAGAAGGCTGGTGTGGCAGTTTTGATTTCAGATAACTTAGTTTTTAAATCAACAAAAGTAATAAAAGACAAAGAGGGTCACTATATAATGGTGAAGGATACAGTTCAACAGCAAGACATAAAAATTCTAAATATTGTGCATTCTAAATATTCCAAACATAGGTGCACCCAGATTCATAAAGCAAACTCTACTTGATCTAAACAAATTGATAAACAGCAACACCAAAATAGCCACAGACTTACCCTACTGACAGCACAGGACAGATCCTCCAAACAGAAAATTAATAAAGAAATAATGGACTTAGGGCCAGGCGCAGTGGCTCACACCTGTAATCCTAGCTCTCTGGGAGGCCAAGGCAGGTGGATCGTTTGAGCTCAGGAGTTCGAGAACAGCCTGAGCAAGAGCAAGACCCTGTCTCTACTAAACAAATATTTAAAAAAATTAATTGGCCAACTGAAAATAGAAAAAAAAATAAAGAAAAAAATTTAAAAATAATAATAATAATGGACTTAAGCAAAACTCTAGAACAAATGGGTCTGACTGACATTTACAGGACATTTTACCCCAAAACCACTGAATATATGTTCTTCTCATCAGCTCATGGGACATTCTCTAAGATTGACCATATCCTAGGACATAAAGCATGCCTCTAACAATTTTAAAAAATATAAATTATACCATGTATCTTTTCAGATCACAGTGGAATAAAAGTAGAAATCAACCCTAACAGAAACTCTCATTTCCACACAAAGTTGTGGAAACTAAACAACCTTCTGATGAACGATTACTTCATTAATGAGGAAATCAAGATTGAAATTAAAAGATTCTTTGAACTAAATGGCAAAGAAAACACAAGTTATCAAAATCTGTGGGACACACCTAAAGCAGTCCTGAGAGGAAAGTTTGTTTCCATAAATGCCTATATCCAAAAGTCACAAAGATCACAAATAGACAACCTAATGAATCAACTCAAAGAGCTGGAAAAAAAAGAAGAGACCCACCCAAAACCCAGCAGAAGAAGTGAAATCAATAAGATCAAATTAGAACTAAATGAAATTGACAACAGGAAAGCTATACAGAAGATTAATAAAACTAAAAGTTGGTTCTTTGAAAAAATAAACAAAACTGACACGCCTTTGGATACACTAAGGAAAAGCAGAAAACAAAAACCTCTAATAAGCTCCATCAGGAACAAAATTACAACTGATGCCACAGAGAGGCAAGATATAATTTGTGAATACTACAAAAAACCTTTATGCACACAAACTGAAAAATGTGGAGGAAATGCACAAATTCTTAGAAATGCACAGCCTCCCTAGGCTCAACCAGGAAGAAATAGAAGTCCTGAACAGACTAATATCAAGTACTGAAAATGAAATGGCAATAAAAAACCTTCCTAAAAAGAAAAATCCTGCACCAGATGGTTTCATACCTGAATTTACCACACCTACAAAGAAGAACTGGTACCTATCCTGCAGAAATTATTCCACAACATCAAGAAGAATGGAATCATCTCCAACACATTTTATGAAGCCAACATAACACTGATACCAAAACCAGGGAAGGACACAACAAAAAAGAAAACTACAGATCAATATCCCTTATGAATAGAGATGCAAAAATTATCAACAAAATCCTAGCCAACCAAATCCAGGTGTTTATCAAGAAAACAATCCATTACAACCAAGTGGGCTTCATCCCAGAGATGCAGGGATGTGTCAACATACACAAATCTATAAATATGATTCACCACATAAACAAAAGAAAAACAAAGACCATATGATCCTCTCAATAGACGCAGAAAAAGCATTTGACAAAATTCAACACCCTTTTATGATAAGAACGCTTAACAAAATTGGCATAGATGGGGCTTACCTAAAAATGATACAAGCCATATATGACAAACTACAGTCAACAACATACTAAATGGGGAAAAATTGAAAGCATTCCTACTTAGAACTGGAACAAGGCAAGGTTGCCTGCTATTTCCACTTCTATTCAACATAGTGCGGGAAGACCTTGCTATAGCAATCAAACAAGAGAGCAGAATTAAGGGCATCTAAATGGGGGGAGAAGAGATCAAACTCTCACTCTTTGCTGATGATATAATATTATACCTAGAAAACACCAAGGATTCAACCAAGAGACTCTTTGAATTGATAAATGAATTCAGTAAAGTCTCAGGATACAAAATCAATACACAGAAATCAGAGGCATTCATATATGCCAATAACAGTAAAAGTGAGAACCAAATCAAACTGAATTTCCTTCAAAATAGCAACAAAGAAAATGAAGTACCTAGGAATATATCTAACTAAGGAGGTAAAAGACCTCTACAGGGAGAACTATGAAACACTGAGGAAGGAAATAGCAGAAGACATAAACAGGTGGAAGACCACACCATGCTTGTGGGTCGGCAGAATCAACATTGTTAAAATGTCTATACTATCCAAAGTTATCTACAGAGTCAATGCAATCCCTATTAAAATACCATCATCATTTCTCACAGATATAGAAAAAATAATTTTATGCTTCATATGGAACCAGAGGAGACCCCATAAAGCAAAAGCAATCCTAGGCAATAAAAACAAAAATGGGAGGCATCAATTTACCAGACTTCAAACTATACTACAAGGCTATAGTAATTAAAACAGCTTGGTACTGGACAAAAACAGGGGCATTGACCAGTGGAACAGAACAGAGAACCCAGATATAAAACCATCCTCACATAGTCAGCTAATCTTTGACAAAGCAGACAAAAACATACACTGAGAAAAAGAATCCTTATTCAATAAATGGTTCTGGGAAAACTGGATAGCCACATGTAGAAGACTGAAACAGGATCCACACCTTTCACCTCTCACAAAAATCAACTCACGCTGGGTAATAGACTTAAACCTAAGATGTGAAGCTATTAGAATTCTAGAGGAAAATGTTGGAAATACTCTTCTAGACATTGGCTTAGGCAAAGAATTTATGAAGACCCCAGAGATAATCACAGCAATAAGAAAAATAAATAAATGGGACCTGATCAAATTAAAAAGCTTCAGCCAAAGAAACTGTCACGAGAGCAAACAGACAACCTATATAATGGGAGAAAATATTTGCATGCTACACATTCGATAAAGGGAATCTATTTAGAACTCAGGAAAATCAGCAAGAAAAAAATCAAACAACCCTATCAAAAAGTGGGCTAAGGACATGAACAGAAATTTTTCAAAAGACAACAGAATAATGGCCAACAAACATATGAAAAAATGCTCAACATCTCTAATTATCAGGGAAATGCAAATCAAAACCACAATTTGATATCACTTATCTCCAGTGAGAATGGTCTTTATCAGAATGTCCAAAAACAATAAATGTTAGCGTGGATGCGGAGAGATAGGAACATTTACACACTGCTGGTGGGACTGCAAAGTAGTGCAACCTCTGTGGGAAGCAATATGGAGATACCTTAAAGAGATACAAGTAGATCAACCATTCGATCCAGCTATCCCATTACTGGGCATCTATCCAAAAGAACAAAAGACATTCTATAAAAAAGACACCTGCACTCAAATGTTTACAGCAGCACAATTCACAATTGCAAAGATGTGGAAATAACCGAAGTGCTCATCAGTACATGAGTGGATTAATAAAATGTGGTATATGTATACCATCAAGTACTATTCAGCTATATGAAGCAACGGTGATATAGCACCTCTTGTATTTTCCTGGATAGAGCTGGAACCCATTCTACTAAGTGAAGTATCTCAAGAATGGAAAAATAAGCATCACATGTACTCGCCAGCAAACTGGTTTCACTGATCCACACCTAAGTGGACATATAGGAATAACATTTATTGGTGTCGGGCAGATGGGAGGGGGGGAGGGGATGGGTTTATATATTTGTAATGAGTGTGATTCGCACCGTCTGGGGGATGGGCACGCTTGAAGCTCTGACTCTGGGGGGAAGGCAATGTACATAACCTAGACATTTTTACCCCTATTATATGCAGAAATTTTAAAAAAAGGAATATAGGAGTGGCCAACAGGTATACGAAAAAATGCTCAATGTCACTAATCACTAGGGAAATGCAAATCAAAATCACAGTGAGACATAGTATCACAGTTAGTATGGCTATTAGTTGAAAGGCGAAAAATAACAGATGCTGGTGAGGATGCAGAGAAAGGTAACACTGTCGGTAGGAATGTAAATTAATAAGCCGCTACAGAAAACAGCACGGAATTTCCTTTAAAAACTAAAAATAGAACTACCAAATGATCCAGAAATGTCACTGCTGGAGATATATATCCAAAAGAAAATAAATCAGTATATGGTAGAGATACGCGCGTCCCCTTGTTTATTGCAGCTCTGTTCACAATAGCCAAGACATGTAATCCACCTAGGCGTCCATCGAGGATGAATGGATAAAGAAAGCATGGCGCGCACACACAGTTAATGGAACATCATTCAGCCATAAAATGATGAAATCCTGTCGTTTTCAGCAACTGGGATAGAACTAGAAGTCATTATCTTACATGAAATAAGCCAGGTATAAGGACAAAAGTCCCATCTTCCCACCCATGTAGGAGCTAAAAACATGGCTCTCACACAGGGAGGGAGGAGAACGGTGGTTACCAGGGGCTGGGGAGGGTCGGCGCGGGTGAGAGAGGCTGTTTAATGGGTACAAAAATGCAGTTAAATAGAAGGAATAAGTGCTAATATTTGAAAGCGCAGTAGGGTGACTATAGATAACAATAATCTATTGTATATTTCAAAATAGCTGGAAGAGAAGATTTGAAACGTCCCTGACACACACACAAAAAATGATAAATGATAAATTAAGATGAATAACTTAGTTACCATGATTTCATCAATACACACTGTATGTGTGTATCAAAATGTCACATGTAACCATAAATATGCGTGATTGTCGTGGACGAGTGAAAATAAGGAAATGAAAGACAGCTTGCCTTGTCTGTGAAAGTGGCCACGCATGGGAAGGCCACACCCCCACGTAGGCCGTGGCCGTCTGTCGTGTTGCCCAAAACCTTCGCCAGCGCCGTCTCTTCCCATCTGGGACGTGGACGAAGTGAGCTTTTCCGGTCCCTGAGTATAATTTTTGGATTATCTGTGTCCTTTTAAAATTTTTGCTTACAAATCCACTGATTCTCCCCTATATTAGTCTCTTCTCCCTAATTCCTTAGCGAGGGAGCCCACAGACTGCTAATCCCCTCCGCTAGAGCTGCAGGTCCACCAGGCAGGGACTCCCATGGCCCGCCTCTAACGACTGTTTCAGGAGTGACAGGCAGTCGCAGCCTCCAGCCCCCACCGGGCTCCAGCCAGCTGCGTCCCGCCGCCAGCTCAGTTTCTGCGCGGCGCTGCCTGACCCATCCACAGTGCTTCTTGGCGGAGCCGGCGACAGAGCCTCCCCCACACGCGGCTGGCTGGGAAACGCAGACTGGCAGCATCCAGCGGGAGAGGAGCCGACCCAGATGCATGCTGGCAGTCCCTTTCTAAGACTCCTTGTCTTCCGTACTGACAGCGTAAAGTCTAATGTCAATAAAACACCAGCCCCCTGAATCCAACAACGTGTAAGAATTCATTCGCCACGCAGGGTTTATTCCAGGCATGGAAAAGTGGCGGCTGACTCGCATACCTGCCGACCGGGTCAAGCCTCAGTCTGGGCGTTGTTGTGAGGTGTTGTGGAGGCAGGGTAACATGCAAGTTGGCTGTAAGGAGAGCAGGGCTTCCCACACCGTGGTGAGCCTCACCGGGCCAGTTCAAGGCCGCTCAGGACACAAACTGAGGTGCCTCGAGGGCGGAGGGGATTCTGCTTCCGGACTGTCTTCGGACTTGGGTGGGATCATCGGCTCTGCCCCGGTAGGCCTGCCCTTCAGACTGTCCCCCACAGTCCTGTGAGCCAGTTCCTCAAAATCTCTCTCTCTTTTCCCCCAACCCCCACGTATCTATGGGTTCTGTTTTTCTGGAAAACCCGGCATGATACAGCAAGACTGGTGGGACATTCAAAATCAATTACTATAACCCGTCTCTTCAAAAATCAATTGATATGTCCTTCTGTTCAGTAGATGGAAGAAGAAAAATCATGTAGTCGCATCAATAGAAAACAAGAAAGCATTTGACGAAATCCAATCTCACTTACCATTAAAAACTCTCAGCAAACTCTGAATAGGGAACTCCCCTAAAATTCATAAAAGAAGTCTGCAAACCTGCAGTCAGCACCACGCTCGCTGACGAGAAGCCACTGCTCCCCCAGGATGGGAAACAGGTGAGCAATGTCCCTTCACCACTCCACTCAATGCCGTGCCAGAAGTCCAAGCTAACGCTTTTGTTTTTATGTTTCATAGACAAGCCCTTGCTTTGCCACCCAGACTGGAGTGCAGTGGCACAATCATAGCTCAGTGTAACCTTGAATTTCTGAGCTCAAGCGATCCTCCCATCTCGGCCCCCTGAGTAGCTGGGACTACAGGTATGTGCCACCATGCCTGTAGTAATTTGTAAAAAAAAATTTTTTTTTGTAGAGACGGGGTCTTGCTATGTTGCCCAGGCTGGTCTTGAACTCCTGGCCTCAAGAAATCCTCCTGCTTTGGCCTCCCAAAGTGCTGGGATTACAGGTGTGAGCCACCTTGCCTGGCCAAGCTAATGCTTTGAGACAACAAAAGTGAGTAAAAGGTCTACAGATTTGGGGAGAAAGAAAGAAAATTTCATTTGTTACCAGATGAAATGATTTCTATGTAGAAAATCACAAAGAATTGACCAAACAAAAACCCTCCTGAAACCAATAAGGGATTATAGCAAAGTTGAAGTATGTAAGTTTAATATACAAAGGCAATTTCTTTCCTATATACCAGCAACGAACAATTGCAGTTTGAAGTGGAAAACCCAATACCATTTACATCAGCACGAAAAAGTTAAAATACTTGCGCATGAATTTAACAAAAGGCTCAAGATGTAGATGAGGAAAACTGTAAAAGTCTGGGGAAAGAAACCAAGGCTCTAAGTAAATGGAGAGATAGTCCATGCTCATGCATAGGAGGACTCAGTATTCTTAGGATGTCAGTTATTTCCAATTTTATCTGCAGATTTAACGCGACTCCAATCAGAATCCCAGCAAGTTATTTTGTGGTCGTGGACAGACTTGTTCTACACTTGACATGGAAAGGAAAGGGACCCAGCAGAGCGAGAACGCTAGTGAGGAACAAAGTCGGAGGACTGGCACCGTCCGACGTCAGGGCTGACCGTGAACCTGAGCTCATCAGGACGGTGTGGAGTGGGGAGGGGACAGGCAGCAAGGTGACCAGAGCAGGACAGAGTCCCAGAGAGATCGACGCGCACGTGGCCAGCTGATCTTTGACGAAGGAGCAAAGTAAATCCAGTGGAGAAAGGACAGTCTTTTCACCCAAGGACACTGAACAAGGGGACGTCCACCTGCAGAGCGATGAATCTAGTCACAGACCTGTGCCCGTCACAGAAATTAACTCAAAGTGCGTCACAGCCCAGAGGCAAACCACAAAACTGTGAAACTTCGGGAAGACAGCAGGAGAAATTCTAGAGCATCTTGGGTTTGGCAACGAGTGTTTAGATGCCACGCAGAAAGCACTATGCGTGCAAAAGAGAAGTCCATTAGTTGAGGTTTAATAAAGTGCATAAAATGTGTGCTCTGAGAGTACGCCGTTGGGAGAATGAAAAAGACAGGCCCCAGACTAGGATGAAATATATGCAAAATACAGACCTGACGAAGGGCTTTTTCTAAGACATGCGCAGAATTGTTAAACTTCAACAATAAGAAAACAAACCACCCAATTAAAGAGCAGGCAAAAGGCCTGAAGAGACATCTCAGCAGAGAAGACTCACGGACAAGACCAGCCCGCGAAGAGATGCCCCACGTGGTGAGTCGTTAGGGACCGCAGCGTGAAACAGCAGTGAGACGCCTCTCACTGCGCACTTACTAGACGGGAGAAAAATAAAGAAAACAATAAAACAAAAATCTCTCAACGCAAAATGCCCTGGAGGGCGTGGGGCAGCAAGAACTCAGGTCTGTTCTTGGCAGGAACCCAAAGTGGTGAAGCCACTTTGGAAGGCAGCTGGGCAGTTCCGTACAAAGCTGAGTGCAATCTCACCACGTAGTCACCCCTCTGGCTATTTACTCAGATAAACTGAAAAGTTAAGTCCACACAGCAACTTGCATGTGAGTTTTTATAGCCACCTTGTTCATAATCGCCAAGACTTAGAAGAGTCCAAGACCAAAATGTCACTCAGTAGGTGAGTTGATAAATAAATCATAGTAAATCACACAAAGGAATACTGTTCTGCAAAAAAAAAAAAAAAAAAAATGAGCTCTCAAGTCCCCCAAAGACATAGAGGGAGCTTAAATGTATGTCACTAAGTGAAAGAAGCCAGTTGGAGAGGGCTACAGACTGTATGACTCCAACTGTAGGATATTAGGAAGTGAAACAATACAGAACGTACAAAGGGCAGGAGTTGTAGGGGTTTGGGAAAGGGTGAGAAATGAACAATGAAGTATTCATTATGATGAAGTATTCATTCATCAGTGTCACAGGTGACACTGCTATGAATGACACTGCAATGGTAGGTGCACGAGACCACGGATGTCACCGCAGTGGTGGGTGCACGAGACCACGGATGTCACCGCAGTGGTGGGTGCACGAGACCACGGATGTCACCGCAGTGGTGGGTGCACGAGATCACGGATGTCACCACAGTGGTGGGTGCACAAGACCACGGATGTCACCGCAGTGGTGGGTGCACGAGACCATGGATGTCACCACAGTGGTGGGTGCACGAGACCACGGATAACACCGCAGTGGT
Organism: Mirza zaza; assembly: GCA_008750895.1. Taxonomy (NCBI): domain Eukaryota; kingdom Metazoa; phylum Chordata; class Mammalia; order Primates; family Cheirogaleidae; genus Mirza; species Mirza zaza. The sequence continues at coordinate 52,095 of VSMD01101262.1, read as the reverse complement.
GGATGCACAAGACCACGGATATCACCGCAGTGGTGGGTGCACAAGACCACGGATATCACCACAGTGGCAGATGCACGAGATCACGGATATCACCGCAGTGGTGGATGCACAAGACCACGGATAACACCGCAGTGGTGGGTGCACGAGACCACGGATATCACCGCAGTGGTGGATGCACAAGACCACGGATATCACCGCAGTGGTGGGTGCACGAGATCACGGATGTNAGTGGTGGATGCACAAGACCACGGATATCACCGCAGTGGTGGGTGCACGAGATCACGGATGTCACCACAGTGGTGGGTGCACGAGACCACGGATGTCACCACCGTGGTGGATGCACGAGACCACGGATATCACCGCAGTGGTGGGTGCACGAGATCACGGATGTCACCACAGTGGTGGGTGCACGAGACCACGGATGTCACCACCGTGGTGGATGCACAAGACCACGGATAACACCACAGTGGTGGGTGCACGAGATCACGGATGTCACCACAGTGGTGGGTGCACGAGATCACGGATGTCACCACAGTGGTGGGTGCACGAGACCACGGATGTCACCACCGTGGTGGATGCACGAGACCACGGATATCACCGCAGTGGCGG
>VSMD01101262.1:0-51444 GCA_008750895.1 Mirza zaza | reverse complement strand
GAGACCACGGATATCACCGCAGTGGCGGATGCACGAGACCACGGATATCACCGCAGTGGCGGGTGCACGAGACCACGGATATCACCGCAGTGGCAGATGCACGAGACCACGGATATCACCGCAGTGGCGGATGCACGAGACCACGGATATCACCGCAGTGGCGGATGCACGAGACCACGGATATCACCACAGTGGTGGGTGCACGAGACCACGGATATCACCGCAGTGGCAGATGCACGAGACCACGGATATCACCGCAGTGGCGGATGCACGAGACCACGGATATCACCGCAGTGGTGGGTGCACGAGACCACGGATGTCACCACAGTGGTGGATGCACGAGACCACGGATATCACCACAGTGGTGGGTGCACGAGACCACGGATATCACCACAGTGGTGGGTGCACGAGACCACGGATATCACCGCAGTGGCGGATGCACGAGACCACGGATATCACCACAGTGGTGGGTGCACGAGACCACGGATGTCACCACAGTGGTAGATGCACGAGACCACGGATATCACCGCAGTGGTGGGTGCACGAGACCACGGATATCACCGCAGTGGCAGATGCACGAGACCACGGATATCACCACAGTGGTGGGTGCACGAGACCACGGATGTCACCGCAGTGGTAGATGCACGAGACCACGGATATCACCGCAGTGGTGGGTGCACGAGACCACGGATATCACCGCAGTGGCAGGTGCACGAGACCACGGATATCACCGCAGTGGTGGGTGCACGAGACCACGGATATCACCACAGTGGTGGGTGCACAAGACCACGGATATCACCGCAGTGGTGGGTGCACAAGACCACGGATATCACCGCAGTGGTGGGTGCACGAGACCACGGATGTCACCGCAGTGGTGGGTGCGCGACATCCTGGCTGACACTACAGCGGTGGGAGCACGAGACCACGCCTGACACTGCAGTGGTGGAGCATGACATCATGCATGTGTCAGAGCTCACAGAGTGTGCAACACCAGCAGGAACCCCGGCGTGAACGGTGTGCTTCAGTTCATGGCAACACGGCACTCCGGGTTCATCATTTGCAGCCAGCACACCACGCTGGAGCAACCTGTTAGTAACAGGCGAAGCTGTGTGCGCTCAGGGTGGGAGCTGGGGTATATGGAAACCCTCTGTACTTCCTGTTCAGTGATCTGCAAACCCAAAACTTTTCTAAAAAAAACACAGCCTATTAATTAAAAGAAGTCATCATGCGGCACAGAAAAATGAAGGCGAGACCCCCGACAGTACCTTCAACCTGGCGTCTCTCTAAGGCGGCACCCGGACGCAGCCCTATCTGGGGAGTCTGCAGACTAAGGGGGTGTCTGGACCACAGCGCCGTGGCCCGCTGGACCCTACGGTCAGGGACCACACCCATCGTTTCCTCCCGAGGACCCGGCTCAGGTCCTGGCGCCGTGTTCCGCACACGCAGCCGCCACGGGTCCCCACAGAGAGGACCGGATTGAGCCGGAGCGTGGCGGGTGGACTTCCAGGAGGGTCCCTTAATGTGATTTGGAGTTTTTACATTTATTTCTTTCTTTTTCTTTTCTTTAACAGCCTCTAAGGACAAGTGTGTTTATTAACCAGTTCTTTTCTTCCAGCCACCCTCCCCTCCTTTGCTGTCCCACACCGGGCGCATGGGTGGCAGTTTACCGCTCGTCTCGGTATCTAAGGGCGGGGAGACCCAAGGCTGAGTGTCGCTCACCAAGGAGGGAAACGAACGCCACCTAAAGACGGTCACAGCGACACACTGGACTTGGTCCGACACTGGGGGCGAGTGGTGGCATGTTTTGATTTGCACTCGAGATAATTTCGACACATTGGGTGGAAGATAACTTTGCTGTTTCTTACTTGGAAGCTAAAAGCGGTTCAAAGAGACACGTTCGGGTGACAAAGACTGCGCCGGGGTGGTCTTGGCCTGTGTCACCTTAGCTAAGCTCTAACTACTAAATAGCTTTAGAATTCCCCTCCCTGAGTGGTCCCTGACTGGGGCTGGTCATGGGGAAATGGACTCGTTTTTTGAAAGGCGGCAGCGAAACACCAGCCTTGTCCTGGGAATGCTGGTGCTGACCCCACCGCCAAGTTCACGTGCCACCGGCCTGCGCACCCACCTTGCCAGCCTGGAGCCACTTCTCCTCCTGCCTCCGCCAGGTGTCCCCCAGGCCTTCCCAGTCCTGGCTGGGCAGACAGATGTGCAGCTCCGGGCTGAGGTGACCGGCTGCAGGTCCGGGTACAAGAGATGCAGACTCCAGGGCTTCCTCCAGGGCTTCGGCGTGCTGCCGGGCTCTGGCTGCACCCGCACTTCCCTGCCGGCCCCCCAGCCTTATTCCCGACTGCCTGCCCGGTGGCCCACGGCACGTCACACCCTCTGCCGGGCGCAGAGGCAGGGGACTTCCGTAGACCTCCTTGTGGTCTCTGGTCAGTGACTGTCTTGGATTCTGCAGTGGCCGCCCTCAGATCTTTCCCCGCCCCCAGCTTCTTCCACGGTCGTGCAAGGTCTTGTCCCACAGTGGCCCTTCCATCCACGTTGCCCATGGTCCTGTACCCACGTGGGACCCAGAGCCAGCTGCTGACTACACTGCAGGCATCTTCTGGGGTCAAGGGTCTTCTCCAGGACGGTCGCGGTGTGCAGGTGCTTGGTGGCAGGGCACAGAAACATGCCACGTTTACAACAGTGGTAGACTGTTTTCCAAAGTGACTGCTCCAACTTGACTTTCCACCAGGAACTCGAGAGAGAGCCGGGGTCTCTGCCCAACACTCACGGGCTGATGTCTTAATTCTCACCAATATCATTTTGCTACAGTGATATCTCATTCCTCTCTCTATTTAATTTTTTTTTGTCACAGAGTCTCACTTTGTTGCCCAGGCTAGAGTGAGTGCCGTGGCATCAGCATAGTTCACAGCAACCTCAAACTCCTGGGCTCGAGTGATCCTCCTGCCTCGGCCTCCCAAGTAGCTGGGACTACAGGCATGCGCCACCATGCCCGGCTGATTTTTTCTTTATATTTTTAGTTGGCCGGTTAATTTCTTTCTATTCATAGTAGAGACGGGGGTCTCGATCTTGCTCAGGCTGGTTTCAAACTCCTGACCTTGAGCATTTGCCCGCCTCGGCCTCCCAGAGTGCTGGGGTTACAGTCGTGAGCCACCGCGCCCGGCCTCGATTTGATTTTTTCTGACTGTGCACGAAGTTGACATCTCCTCTTCTCCGAAGGACCTGCTTGTCTTCCCAACAGGCGGGAGTTGTCCGCGCATGGCCGGTGACATTCTCCTGCCAGTTCCAGATGCCACAGGTGTGTTTTCCCAGGTGTGACTTGTCTTTTCATTTCTTCGAGGTGTCTTTTGACAGACACAGCTTTTACATTTCAACATAGTTAGATCTACCCATTTTTTTGTGGTCTGTGTCCTGTCTAAAACACCTTGAGGTTTGGGCTCGCGGCGGCCCTGCGGTGGCCTCCCCTGCTCCGTGCGCGGCCCTCTCGGCTGCTCTCGCTTCTCCACAGCGCAGGGTGGGCCCGGTGCGGGGCGCGCGTTCACGGCTTCTCTGCCTCTGCGAGGGGGTGGGTGGCGGCTGCCGCAAGTGCAGGACAGCGGCGCGGCACGGCTCGGCGGTTGCTCGGTGGAATCGAATCTCGGAGGAAACGGCACAGGCTCAGGCGAGCCCCGGCCAACTCAGCGAAAGCCTCCATGGCCGCGTTCAAACAGGCGCCTCTCCTGCAGCCCGAGGAGGGGCGGTGGCCCGCTGGCGGGCCGGGACCTGCTGCCAGAGAGGCGGGCTGACAAGGAAGGGCGAATTCATTCCGGAGCCCAAAGGCCTCCTCTGCTCGGGGAGGGACCCCACGACCCGGGGTGAAGGCGTTTGGTGGCGTCCGGATGCTGCAGAGGTGGAGGTTTGGGGCCCGCGGACACTCGCCGGGGCGGAGGGAAACTCCCCCAGAGAGAGGCGGCAAAGCTCAGGTGAGGCCTGGGCACGGCCGCAGCCGCAGAGCCCGCAGGCCGCCACGCCCGGGCGAGGCGCTGAGGGAAGGGAAGGGAAGGCCGCGAAGGCCCCGAGCGTCCTGCCTGCTGGGAGAGGTGGTCACAGCGGCCGGCAGACAAGGGGGTCCTGGCCCAAACCCACGTCACAGTGGGTTCCTCGTCCAAGACCTTGAACGTGCGTGATCTGGACAGACACATTTAGCCCCCCGAATAGCCCCGACGCCAGGTATCGGGCGCGGGGAGGAGCCGCGTGGTGGGGAAGACGCTGCCCAGGGCAGGAGACAGGAGCGCTGAGGCCGCCGTGGGGCACAGGTGCGTCTCAGACGTGCCAGAGCTGGGCGGCCGTGGGTGCTGTTGGCGCCTTCTGTGTCTGGGAGCCACCACTGGTCCGGCTCGTGCCGGCTTACTCCCGGCCTCCAACACTGGCATTGTCCCTGTGGCCTCGGGCCCCACATGAACGCAGACCGGGGATGCCAGGGCCCGTGCCGGGGCAGCTCTGAGCCCACGGCGGACTCTGTCCCCCTTGGGGCAACTCTGAGGCACACGCCCCACGCTGCTCAGCAAGGTCCCCTGGGGCTCAAACTCCAGCGGGCTGTCTCGGTCATGTGCTTGGGTAAGAGCCAGCACCCCATGACCTGTGCTTCCGCCTGTGCCCGTCCACAGAGACCCTCGCCCGGGGCGCAGCCTGCAGACCTGGGCAGCTGTTTGAAGCCATGCATGGCCTCTGGGAGGCCATCGTCACCATGCCAGGCGATCACCATGCCACCTGCCCCGCAGGTGAGCTCCAGGGCTCAAATCCTCTGTGCTCCAGCTTCGCCTCACCCTTGGCGACGCTGACCCTTTTCCCGTCCCCTTGGTCCCCCTTTTCAAGAATGTCATCTGGACGAAATCACAAAACGCACAGCCGTCCCACGTTGGCTCCTTTCTCGCAGCGAGGAGCAGTCAAGGCTCCTCCAGGTCTCTTCGAGGCTCCGTCATTCAAGTGTTGAGGAAGGGCTGCGAGGAGATCAGCTGCTTCTCCCCACGAAGCCAAGTCCCTTAGATAGGGGTCGCCACAGAGGATAAGGAAACTGATAGAAAATAGAGAGAATAAAAGAATGCACAGAGACTAAGGTATAGTTTATAGTTTTACATAAAAAGATCAGATATAACCGCGGGGTACTCGGGAGACTAGACACATCCCCGTGAACGTCCGGCCATATGGTTAGATTCACACAGGTTTTTATAACCACAGATATCAATTACCAGTTGCCATAGAAACACATTTGCATATCAGGGAATGCAGTTGCTAGGGGAGACAGGTAGTGGCTTGGGGTCAAAAGTCTTCTACAAGGGCTTCTTGTCTATCTGGGTAAACAAACAGGTACAAAGTCTTTCAGGGGCTAAGTTCTAAGAGGTAGTCATCAATTAACAAAGGTGTAACGAAAGAGGTATAGTGACTCTATGTTACTTTGATTAGTAATTGTGGACTTAGAGGCAGACAGGAGAGAGCAGGAAGCCCATCTCTATAAAACAGGTTGTTTATAACCACCGGGGCGCATCTCTGGTCAAAGTACACTCGTTGTCTCCCGCTCCCATCCTGTGGGCCATATTTTCCTTGTCTTGTCTTTCAAGGAAACAGAGAAGCTCATAGATTTTGAGATATTGGGAGGCCTTCCTGGAAAACATCCCTACCAGAACCATAAGAGCCTTCCCTTGACAGCAGCCTCTGATAAGCCAACCATTGAGTCCACACATTCCTTCAGGGCAAAACCCTGCAAACTCCTGCTTCTGTCTTTAATATAGCAATATTGGATGATACAATAAAATAATGGTCTTATGAGCTACATCTCATTAATTCTTCAATCATAGTTTCCCAAATCTTTCCAGTGCTGAGTAACATCCCGTTGTTTCGCTGTACCTCTGACGTCAGAATTACTTAGGGGCTTATTTCTCACTTTCCAAGCATATGTGGATTTAAAATTATTTTTTTGTTATTGATTTCTGACAGTTGCACTGTGATCCCATCATAAGTGAGCATTTTCAGTCTTTTGAAATGTGTGAAATCTTTATGGGCAAAATGTGATATAATATGTGACTGTTCCACACAGCCCAGAGTGAAGGTGCCATCTGTGCCCGCTCCTCCCAGGCCTGCACGTGCCCAGTGGGTCACATTTATTGACCATGTCGTTCAAATGAAGCACATTGTCATCCTTTCTTTCTGCTCCTGAGGCTGGAGACTTTCGGCTGCTCCACCTTCACCTGCACTGACACTTCCCCCACTCAGACCTGCTGTCGGGGATGCCCAGTGAAACGTTCATTTTAATTATGGTGATTTGCGGCTCAAGAATCCTATTTGTTTTCTGCTTGTAGTTTTGGCCTCTTTATTGATATTATCTATTCCTTGAGACAGTGTTCTCCTGGTTGCCCTCAGCTATTTAATTATTTTTTAAATTTCAGAATGTTAAGGGGGTACAAATGTTTTTGGTTACACGGATCGCTGTTGTAATGCTGGAGTCCGGGCCATGCATGTGCCCATCACGCAGACAGTGCTCACTGTCTCCTCCCCCTCCACTCCCCTGCTGATGTCCAGAGAGTTTTACATCCCTCTGTGCATATGTGTGCTTATCGGTTAGCTCCAATTTAATAGCGAGTACACGTGGTGTTTGTTTCTCCATTCTTTAGATACTTCATGTAGGAGAATGGTCTCCAGTTCCATAGAAGTTGTTGCAAAAGGCATTAATTCACCCTTTTGTATGAACGAATAGTACTCCGTGGTATAATATACCACATTTTGTTAATGCACACATGAATTGATGGGCATTTGGGCTGATTCCACATCTTTGCAATTGTGAATTGTGACACAATAAACATTTGAGGGCACATGTCTTTTTGATAAAATGACTTCTTTTCCTTTGGGTAGATACCCAGTAGTGGGTTTGTTGGATTGAATGGTAGGTGTACTTTTCATTCTTTGAGGAATCTCCATACTGTTTTCCATGGAGGTTGTACTAATTTACAGTCCCACCAACAGTGTATGCATTCCTTTCTCTCTGCATCCATGCCAGCATCTGTTGTTTTTGGACTTTTTCATAAAAGCCATTCTGACTGGGGTAAGGTGATATCTCATTGTGATTTTAATTTGCATCTCCCCGATGATCACTGACATTGAGCATTTTTCATATGTTTATTTACCATTAGTCTGTCTTCTTTTGAAAATCTTCTGCTCATGTCTTTTACTCATTTTTTAATGGGTTGTTTTTTCCTTGCTAATTTCTTTGAGTGCTCTGTAGATCCTGCTTATTAGCCCTTTAGCAGGTGTGTACCTCTTGAATATTTTCTTCCATTCTGTAGGGCATGTTAATGCTGTCCTGATTATTTCCTTAGCTGTAAAGAACCTTTTAATTTAATCAAGCCCCATGTATTTATTTTTTTTCTTGCTGTGATTGCCATTGGAGTCTTAGTCATTAATTTTTTGCATAGGCCCATATCTAGAAGAGTTTTTCCAAGATTTTCTTCTAGAATTCTTTTGGTTTCATGCCTTACATTTAAGTCTTTTATCCACCTTGAATTGATTTTTGCATGTGGTGAGAGGAGTGGATCCTGTTTCAGTCTTCTGCGTGTGACTATCCAATTTTCCCAGCACAATTTATCAAATAGGGATTCTTTTCCCCAGTGTATATTGTTGTCTGCTTTGTCAAAGATCAGGGGGAAATATGTGGATGGTTTTATACCTGGGTTCTCTGTTCTGCTCCATTGGTCTATGTCTTTACTTTTGTGCCAGTGCCATGCTGTTTTGGTTGCTATAGCCTTGTAGTATAGTTTGAAGTCTGGAATGGTGATGCCTCTAGATTTGTTCTTTTTGCTTAAGGTTACTTTGACTACACAGGTTCTTTTCTGGTTCCAAACAAAGGGTACAATTATTTTTTTCTAGATCTGTGAAATATGACCTTGGTATTTTGATGGGATTGCATTGACTCTGTATATCACTTTGAGTAGCGTTGACATTTTAACAATGTTTATTCTGATTCATGAGCATGATATGTTTCCTCATTTGTTTGTGTCATCTGTGATTTCTTTCCTCAGTGTTTCATAGTTCTCTCTGTAGACATCTTTCATCTCCTTAGTATATTCCTAGGCATTTTATTTTCTTTGTAGCTATTGTGAATGGTATTGAGTGTTTGATTTGACTCTCACTTGACTGCTATTGGTGTATGCTACTCAGTTGTGTGCATTAATTTTGTAACCTGAGACTTTAGTGAGTTTACTTATCAGTTCCAGGAGTCTCATGGCGAAGTATTTGGGATTTTCTAAATATAAGATCATACTATCAGCAAAAAGTTAGTTTGACCTCCTCTTTCCCAATTCGGATGCCTTTTATTTCTCTGTCTTGCCTAATTTCTCTGGCTGGGACTTCCATCACTGTGTTGAAGAGAAGTGGTGACAGTGGCACCCTTGTCTTGTTCCAATTCTTAGTGGATGCTTCCATCTTTTCTCCATCCAGCATGATGTTGGCTGTGAGTTTGTCATATATGGATTTTCATAGACCTATTGCTAGATTAACAAGGAATAAAATAGAAAGGACACAAATAAGCTCAATCAAAAATGAAAAAGGTGATACTACAGAAATAGAAAACACCATTTGTAAATACTATGGAAATCTCTATATACATAAACTCAAAAATGTAGATGAAATGGACAAATTACTGGAAACACAACCTCCCAAGACTCAGTCAGGAAGAAATAGAACTCCTGGACAGACCAATGACAAGCAGTGACATTGAAGCAGCAATAAAAAAATCTTCCAACAAAAAAAGCCCTGGATCAGATGAACTCACAGCTGCATTTCACCAGAACTACAAAGAAGAGCTGGCATCCACACTGCAGAAATTATTCCATAACATTGAGAAGGAGGGAATCCTTCACAGCTTACTCTATGAAGCCAGTATCACCTTGATCCCAAAGCCAGGAAAGGATGCAATAAAAAAAAGAAAACTACAGACCAATATCCCTCATGAACATAGATGCAAAAATCCTCAATAAAATACTAACAAACTGAGTTCAACAGCACATGAAAAAAATAATCCACCAGGACCAAGTGGGCTTCATCCCAGGGATGCAAGGATGGTTGAACATATGTAAATCAATAAATGTGATTCACCACATAAACAGAAGCAACAACAAAGACCATATGATCATCTCAACAGATACGTAAAAAGTATTTGACAAAATCCATCACTCTTTCATGACAAAAACCCTCAAAAATCTAGGCAGAGAAGGAACATATCTCCCTTAGCTCTTTGAAATATTTAACATGGTTGATTTAAAGTCTTTGTCTAGTAAGTCTACAATCTGGGCTTCCTCAGGGAAAGTTTCTGTTAATTTCTTATCCTGTGGGACTAGGCCACACTTAATTGTCTCTCTGTATGAGTCACAATTTTTTGTTGAAAACTGAAAATTTTGAATATTATAATATGGGGATTAAATTATTTCCCATTCCTAGGCTTTGTTCTTGCTGCTTGTTGTAGATTATAGTTGTTTGTTTAAAGTTTTCTAAATTATTTTTGTAAAGCCTATTCTTTGTCATATGTCACCACTTAAATCTCTATTATGGTAGTTCAGTTGTCAGCTAGTGATTTGGCAGAAATTTTCTTAAATTTCTAAAGCTGAAAAAAGAAAGAAGGAGGAGAAGAAGGAGGAGGAGGAAGGAGGAGGAAGAGAAATAAGAAGAAGGATGAGGAGGAGGAATAACAAGAAGAGGAATGAAGAGGAGGAAGAGGAAGAAGAAGAACAAGGAAGAGGAGGAAGAGGAAAAAGAAGAAGAATGAAGAGGAGGAGGAGGAAGAGGAAGAAGAAGAATGAAGAGGAGGAGGAGGAGGAAGAAAGAGGAGGAAAAAGGGGAAGAAGAAGGAGGAGGAGGAGGAAAAAGAAGAAGAAAGAGGAGGAGGAAGGAGGAGGAGGAATAAGAAGAAGAAGAAAGAGGAGGCCCCCCTGGACTTTGCAGACTGCCTGAGCTAGGGTGCTGCTGCAGCACTGGGCCAGGTCAACTGGCCTGAGCCTTTACTTCCGGCCCAGGTGCAGCCTAATGATCAGCCAGAGGTGAGAGCACAAGGTCTTCTCAGGGCTTTTCTGAGCAAACATCTAGACGTGCATGTGGCCGTCTGGATTCCCCAACATATGCAAGACCTTTTCAAAGTTCTTGTTTCCCCATGTATTTCCTTTCCCAGTCTTTTCCTTCATAGGCATTTTGGTGTGTCTGCTGTTCGTCCCTAATATTGGTTGACCCAGGTGGTTGTGATTAGTGTATCCCTTTGATGCTCCCAGGAAATGCTGCCCAGGACGCTGTTCCCTCCCTCAGAGAAGTCTGGGGTTGGTGGGAGGGAAGCAAAGCAAAGGCAAGCCCCCGAGCTGACCCCTCAGAGAGCTGCCAGGGACAACATTCACAAACACAGTTCTCTGACAGCAAGGTCCTTACTGCCCCTCTGGCACCAGCAAACCCCACCAGGACCATGGGCTGCCATCCCCATGGCTGCTTCTGAGCAGGGAAATAAGGGGTTGGTAGGCTGGTAAGAAACCTGCCTCAATTCACTCTCACTCGAATGTAGCAGTTTCTTTCTTCATTAAGCAATCACCTAGTTGCTTCATGCTTTTGATTATATTCTAGAGTCCTGAAAAAAATGGAATCTGACAGTTTTTGCTGGTTTAATTGTTGCTCTGCTGGAGGGACAGATTTTTGGAGCTCCCACCTCTGCCATTTCCAGTGACATCACTCCCAGTCCACTTACATGTAATGTAACTCACAATGCGATTGAGCCTAAATGTCCCACACAGCAATACGAGTTTTGAATTAACATTATTGTAATTGACAAATCATAATTGTATGCATTCATGGGGTTCAATGTGATGTTCTGACATATATAAATTATGTAGAATGAGAAAATCAAGCTAATTAACATATCAATTACCTTCTTTACTTATCTTTTTTTGTAGTGAGACATATTTACTCTCTTAGTTATTCTGAAATATACATTATTATTGAATATAGTCACCCTGCTGTGCAGTAGATCTCAAAATGTATCCCTCCTGTCTATCTGAAACTCTGCACTCTTTGAGCAATGGCTCCCCTTCCCTCCTCCACCTCCCAGCTTCTGGGGACTGTCATTCTACTCTCTGCTTCTATGAGTTCAACTTTTTTAGATTCCACATGTAAGTGAGAACATGTTGTCCTGCTTGTTCATCTTCCTTTCTCTCTTCTTTCTTGGCTTCATTTGGATAGATTTTTTTAAGCACTGTATTTTTCTATTAGTTTGACTTATCAAAGAATTAGCCATCAATTCTTGCATCTTTTTCTCAGACTACACAATGTCATTAGCCCTTCTTTAATTACATGCTATTGTCACATATTTTTATTATGTTTTAATTTTCTAGCCTCATCAGACATCACCATTATCACACAATTATTATTAGTCAATATTCCCTTAAATTTACCCACCTGGGTACTTGACACTCTTACATTCTCTCTTTCATCTCTGAGTTCCCATCTGGGATCATTTTTCCTCTTCTTCTTCTTTTTAATTTCAGAACATTATGGGGATACAAATGTTTAGGTTACATATATTGCCTTTGCCCCACCCTAGTCAGAGCTCCAAGCGTGTCCATTCCCCAGATGCTATGCACTGAACCCATTAGGTGTGAATATACCCATCCCCTCCTCCCTCTCCCATCTGCACGACACCCAATGAATGAATGTTAATACTATGTGTGCTCTTAAGTGTTGATCAGTTAATACTAATTTGATGGTGAGTACACGTGTGCTTGTTTTACCATTCTGGTGATACTTCAACTTAGTAGAATGGGTTCCAGCTCCATCCAGGATAATAAAAGAAGTCCTAGATCACAAGTAGAACTCCATGGTATCCATATACTACATTTTATTAATCCACTCATGTATTGATGGGCACTTGGATTGTTCCCACATCTTTGCAATTGTGAATTGTGCTGCTATAATCATTCAAATGCAGATGTCTTTCCTAAAGAATGTCTTTTTTTCCTTTAAGTAGATGCACAGTAATCAGATTGCTGGATAAATAGTATTTTATTTTTAGTGCTTTGAGGTATCTCCACATTGCTTTCCACAGAGGTTGCACTAGTTTGCAGTCCCACCAGCAGTGTAGGAGTGTTCCTATATCTCTACATTCACACCAGCATTTGATATTTTAGGACTTTTTGATAAAAGCCATTCTCACTGGAGTTAAGTGATATCTCACTGTTTTGATATGCATTTCCCTGATGATTAGAGATGTTGAGCATTTTTACATGTATTTGTTGGCCATTAGTCTGTCTTCTTTTGAAAAGTTTCTCTTCATGCCTTTTACCCATTTTTAATGGGGTTATTCAAATTTTTTTGTTGATTTTCCTGAGTTCTATACAAATTCTAGTTATCAGCCCCGTTTTTGGATGTGTAGCATGCATATTTTCTCCCATTTAGTGAGCTGTCTGTTTGCTGTAATGATAGTTTCCTGGGCTGTGCAAAAGCTTTTTAATTTGATCAGGTCCATTTATTTATTTTTGTTGTTGCTGTGATTTCCTTTGGGGTCCTCTTCAAAAATTCTTCCCCTAGCCAATATTAGTAAGAATTTTTCCAACATTTTCTTCTAGAATTCTTATAGTTTCAAGCCTTAGGTTTAAGTCTGTTATTCATTGTGAGTTGAATTTTGTGAGAGGTGATAGGTGCAGATCCTCTTTCAGTCTTCTGCATGTGGCTATCCAATTTTCCCAGCACCATTTATTGAATAAGGAGTCTTTTCCCCAGTGTATGTTTTTGTCTGCTTTGTCAAAGATCAGATGGCTATGTGAGGATGGTCTTATATCTGGGTTCTCAGTTCTTTTCCGTTGGTCTATGTCTCTGTTCTTCGCCATAACCAAGCTGTTTTGGTTACTATAGCCCTGTAATATAGCTTGAAGTCTGGTAAATTGATGCCTCCCAGTTTGTTCTTTTTGTTTAAGATTGCTTTTGCTATACGGGGTCTTCTCTGGTTCCATATGAAGTGTAGAATTATTTTTTCTAGATCTGAGAAAAATGATGTTGGAATTTAAATAGGGATTGCATTGACTCTGTAGATCACTTTGGGTAATATAGACATTTTAACAATGTTGATTCTGTTGATCCATGGGCATGATATGGTTTTCCACCTCTTTATGTTTTCTGCTGTTTCCATCTTCAGTGTTTCATAGTTCTCCCTGTAGAGGTCTTCCACCTCCTTAGTTAAATATGTTCCTAGGTATTTTATTTTCTTTGTTGCTATTGTGAAGGGTGTTGAGTCTTTGATTTGGTTTTCATTTTGACTGCTCTTGGTGTACAGGAATGCTACTGATTTGTGTCCATTGATTTTGTAACCTGAGACTTTGCTGAATTTATTTATCAATTCCAGTAGTCTCATGGCAGAATCTTTAGGGTTTTCTAGACATAAGATCATATCATCAGCAAAGAGTGAGAGTTTGACCTCTTCTACGTCCATTTGGATGTCCTTGATTTCTTTCTCTTGTCTGATTGCTCTGGCTAGGACTTCCAGCACTATGTTGAATAGAAGCAGTGACAGACGGCAACCTTGTCTGGTTCCAGTTCTAAGTGGGAATGCTTCCTATTTTTCCCCATTCAGCATGATGTTGGCTGTGAGTTTGTCATACATGGCTTTTATCATTTTGAGGTAAGTCCCATCTATGTCTATTTAGTTAAGTGTTTGTATCATTAAAAAGGTGCTGAATTTTGTCAAATACTTTTTCTGTATCTATTGATAAGATCGTGTGGTCTTTGTTTTTACTTTAATTTATGTGGTGAATTACATTTATAAATTTGCATATGTTGAACCATCCCTGCATCTCTGGGAAGAACCCCACTTGGCCATGATGGATCATTTTTTTGATGAGCACCTGAATTCAGTTTGCTACAATTTTATTAAGAATTTTTGCACCTATATTCATAAGGGCTATAGGTCTGCAGTTTTCTTTTTTTGTTGTTGTGGAGTCCTTTCCTGCTTTTGGTATCAGGGTGATGTTGGCTTCATAGAAGGTGTTGGCGATGAATCCTTCCTTCTTGATGTTGTGGGATAATTTCTGCAGGATAGGAACCAGTTCTTCTTTGTAGGTCTTGTAAAATTCAGGTGTGAAACCATCTGGTCCAGGACTTTTTATCCAGAAGGTTTTTTTATTGCTGCTCAATTTTGATACTTGATATTGGTCCATTCAGGAATTCTATTTCTTCCTGATTGGGCAAAGGGAGACTGTCTTTCTAAGTATTTGTCCATTTCCTCTACATTTTCAAGTTTATGTCCATAGAGATTTTTACAGTATTCATAGAAGATATTTGATATTTCCATGGTATCAGTTGTAATTTCTCCTTTTTCATTCCCAATTGAGCTTATTAAAGTCCTTTCTTTTCTGCTTCTGCTTAACCTAGCAAGAAACATGTCAATTTTACAGAAGTGCAGTTTTGAAGTAATAAATATTGTTTTGTAGTGTTGAATTCTGAGCTTTCAGTGTACCTATCACCTGAATAGTGTACCTTGGACCCAATAGATAACTTTCCACTCCACACTCTGCCCACTTTTTGGATTTCACCCTGTTTGGCTGTGCATACCCATTGTTTAGCTCCCACTTATAAAATATGCAGTATTTGGTTTTCCATCCTGAATTACTTTACTTAGGATAATGGCCTCCATTTCCATCCAAGTTGCTGCAAAGGACATTACTGCATTCTTTGTAATGTCTAAGTAGTACTCCACGGCATATACATACACCACATTTTCTTTATCCACTCATCACTTGATGAACACTTAGGTTGATCCCATATCTTTGCTATTATGAATAGTGCTGCAATAAATACATAAATGTGGTTATCTTTTTGATATAATGATTTACTTTCCTTTGGGTAGATACCCAGTAGTGGGATTGATGATTGAATGGTAGGTCTTTTTATAGTTCCTTGAGAAACCTCCATACCGTTTTCCATAGAGATTGTACTAATTTACATTCCCACTCACAGTATGGAAGTGGTCCCTGTTCTCTACATCCTTGCCAACATCTATTGCTTTCTTGACTTTTGATTAATGGCCCTTCTGACTGAAGAAAGATGATATCTCAATGTGGTTTTAATATGCATCTCTGATGATTGAGGGTGTCGAGTATTTTTTCATGTTTTTTGGCCATATGTATGTTTCCAATTCACTAATTCTTTTTTCAGCTCTATAAACTCTGCTTCTAAACCCATCCATTGAGTTCTAAATTTATGAGATTATGTACTTTAGTTCTAGAATTTGAAAATAAAAAAGGATCTGCTATGTTGTATTTTAGAGTTTTTAATTTCTGATTAAATTTTCAGATTGTCATTAAACTCCTGGATCTATCATGTTTCCCCAAAAATAAGACCTACCCATAAAATAAGAACTAGCAGGATTTCTAAGCATTTGGGCAATATAAGCCCTACCCCAAAAATAAGACCTAGTGATGGGCGTGGCTACCCAGCATATCTGCACGACCCATGCATTTCGCCACGGAGCGGTAAAGAAGACGAGCAGCCCTTCTCATCTGCCCCATCGTGACAGCTACTATCCCAGAGGTGACTGGAAAGGTGCGGGAAGCCCCACCAACAAGGTCGGCTCCCCCTGTCAGGTCCCGGCCATCCTGTGCGTGCTGCAAGCTGAGGCTTTGAGGGGAAAATAACACATCCCCTGAAAATAAGCCCTAGGGTGTCTTCTTGAGGAAAAATAAATATAAGATCCTGTCTCATTTTCGGGGAAACACAGTAGTAGCACAGTAACTTTAAAACCTTCACCTCATAATTCCAATAGTTGGAGTCAGAGCCCCTGTTGGGCTTCTGTTCTGCTAGTTCTTCCTCGTGTGTTTTGTTTCCTTGCATGTCTGGTTCTTGGTGATTGTGTTGTGTGCCAGATGCCATATTCGGAAGTGCTGGGTTGAACATTTGATCCTAAAGTGAGATTATATTTTTCCAGGGATTATTTTCCTATTCTTCTGGAAGGTTCCTGGTGGCATTCATAATGTGGGGTCAACTTAACCCAGTGTCAGGAATTGAGCTTTTCTAGGGACCAAGATGACTTACATCTGGGCTGCAGCCCACGTGAGGGGTGGCTCACTTTGTCTTTACAATACGAGAAAAGTCTGTGCCTTTCAATCCAAAGTGCAAAGACTTCATTGGGGCTTTTCTCTTGATGAGTCTTGGTCTCCAAGATTTTTCTCCCTAGCTTTAGAAGATCGTCAAAATTACTTCTCAGCTGATTAAGCAAGAATAAGCAAATGCTTTTTGGCAAGGGATGGCTGCCAATGACAGGCTTAAATTTATGCATGTCTGTTCCCTTTTGACCTAGTAATTATTCACTACTTGTTATTTCTACACTGCTTTCAAGCAGATTTTTTTTGTTTTTGAGACAGAGTCTCTGTTGCCTGGGCTAGAATGGCGTGCTGTCAGCCTAGCCCACAGCAACCTCAAACTCCTGGGCTCACGCGATCCTCCTGCCTCAGCCTCCGGAGTAGCTGGGACTACAGGCATGCGCCACCATGCCCGGCTAATTTTTTCTATATATTTTAAGTTGTCCAGTTAATTTTTTTCGATTTTTTAGTACAGATGAGGTCTCGCTCTTGCTCAGGCTGGTCTCAAACTCCTGAGCTCAAACAATCCACCTGCCTTGGCCTCCCAGAGTGCTAGGATTACAGGCGTGAGCCACCGCGCCCGGCCATAGATTTTTAAAAATATTTCTTCCACATTTCCTAATATTCCTCAGTAGAAGGGCTGGTTAAAGTTCCCTGCACGCTCTTAAGAGAAGCAGACATCTGACATGTATATAAAAATCACATTTTGTGTGTGCTGCTGCTCTATAGCAATAATATAGGTTTCTGGATATTGGTATTATACCCAGCTACCTGTTATATCTAATAATACATTTTATTATTTATAATAATAATCATATTTTAATAATACTTCAAAATTTTTTGAATATTTTGTTATTTTGAATTATATTTTTGAATATTTTTTATTTTGAATATTTTTGTATATCCTTGTGTCTTTTCCTGCTCTCCCACTGGGACTTCTGCACAGACACTGGTGGGCCCTGCAGTTCCCAACTCCAGCACAGTCCATGTTCTCTGGCACCCAGTGCAGGAGTTGAAAACACATGACCTCTCCCAGATACCTCCAGGGGCTTCTCACCTCCTCAGAATAAAGTCCACAACTGGAATCAGGGTGGTCTGGCCCCATGTGGTGTGGCCCTGGCCTGTCTTCCCAGCCTGTTCACGTGCCCCCCCCACCCCCCCGCCTTCCCTTCCCGCTGCTCGTCGAGCTGTGAAGCACGTTTCTGCCCCAGGACCTTTCTAGTACCTGTTCCTCCCGCCTGGAGGGCACCTCAGCCTTCTCCACACAGGTCCTCCTCCAGGAACATCCTGACACCTGGCCTGGATGCCCACGCCCCGTCTGCCCCTGCTGTCCTCTGCAGAGGTCTCCTTTGTTTCCAGCTGCCCCATCCCCTCCCCGTCAGGACACAGCGCCCTCTGCAGGAGCGCCGCGTGTGTCCACCTTCACACCTGCTCGGCACGCGGCAGGTGCTCGAGGAGTATTTGCCACCTGAATGAACGGTCCCCTTTGGAAGGGGCTTTTCGTGATGATTTGTGGCGTTTAACAATTTTCATGTGTTTTATTGGTTATTTGTGTTCTCAGCTCACTGGAAATGATCGACTCTTCCCCGCCTTCCACTAAAATCTTCTCCTTCAATGTCAGGCTTCTCTCGTCCGTGGTGTTTTTCCAACATTCATTTACTTGGACTCTGTGATGGTTTATTTTAGGTGTTAACCTGGCGAAGCCATGGTACATGGATATTTGGACAAACGCTAGAATAGATAGTGAAGATAGTGTTTAGAGATGCTTGACATTTACATCAGTAGACTTGGAGTAGGGCAGATCACCTTCCATCATGTGGGTGGGCCTCGTCTAATTAGTTGAAGGCTTTAAGAGAAAATAGACTGTGGTTCCCCAGGGCAGAGGAAATTCTGCCAGAAGAAGAAACTTTGAACAGGACTGGCAGCATCAACTCTAATCTGGGCCTCCAGCCTGCCAGCTTGCTCTTCAGACTTTGAATTTTCATCTCCATGACTGTGTGAGCCAACTCCTGAAAATCTCTCTCTTATCTCTATTTCTGTCCATATCCATCTCCCTTTATCCTCATCAACCTGTCTGTCTGCATCAACCTCTACGTCTAATGTGCACATATATCTACACGTACATCTACATCAACCTCCGTATCTACATCTGCATCTGCCCCTACATCTACATCTACATCTGCATCTGCATCTACATTTACTTCTACATCTCTATCTACATTTGCATCTACATCAACTTCTGTGTCTGCATCTACATCTGTGTTCACATCTGTGGATTCCTACATATCCTATTGATTCTGTTTCTCAGGAGAATCCTGACTAAACAAACTCTTTTTGGTGTTAGATTCTTTGGTTGTTCTCTCTCCTATAGTGTTTATTTTTTATGTTGGTTTTGTCCTTAGAGAAATTTCATTTCATTGCCCTTTGGGCAAATCTATCAATCCTACTTTTTAATGTTCCTGGCCTTGGAGGCACTGTCACAAAACACATATTCAACCCCAGGAGAATGTAGGTATTTTCCCCTAATTTCTTCTCGTCTGGTTATCTATTTGTATCAATGCTGGGCTTTAATTTGCTTGCTTTCCTTCCAATGATAGCAGAAATTTGTCTCTTTCCCCGTTCACTCCCCCAATTCTCTTTGAGGTCTTGCCCCGACCCGTGTGCCCTTCAGAGTAAACCTGGCAAGTGCAGACCCAGCCGTGGCCCAGCACGGCCTGTGCGGGGGACCGGCCTGACTTCTGCCCAGGTCCAGGCCCCGCGAGGCCTCGGTCCACGTGTCTGGGGCAAAATCCCCGAACGAGAGGGGACTGCGGCCCCTGGCGGGGGCTGGTGGTGAACCCCACAAGGTCACACCACGCCTGTCAGGCCCCTGATTTAGGTGCGGGGAGCTGTGTCCTGTTTGTAGCCAGCTGGAAACAGATGTTTGTGCCTGGAGGTGCCGTGGCTGCAGCGACACGGGTGAGCTGCGGAGCGAGCAGGCCGAGGGCCCGGCCACAGGTCACGGGAGCTGAGTTACGGCTGTGGCTTGGTGCCCAGAGGGACACAAACACGCGGGCCCCTGGGGCATCACATGCCTGCGGCAGTGTGCCCCGCAGTCTGGCAGGAATCACTGCCATTCATGTCGCAGGAAAGGGGACGTCACGCCAGAAGGCAGCTCCCTGGACTTCCATGCCGCAGAGATGGTGACGGTGCGGGAAACACAGGCGGCGAGGCCGAGACCGGCGGCCTGCAGACGTGTCGGGCAAACGCACCAGCTGTGCCTGCCGAGCCCCGGCACTGGACAGGTGTCCCAGTGAGGAGGTTTTTGGGGACCACGGACGTCACGTCGTGTGTTTGAGGTCATTTTACAAATACGTTCCCTAGACAGAGAAAGGTCACACGCAGACCCCCTGGACCGAACAGGCACCGCCATCCCCAGGGAGCCCCTGGGTCCCGGTTTGGAGCCCGACAGCCCTTCCCGCGCCCTGGGGCCTGCGGGTGGAGGCGTCTCTCGGAGGCAGCCTGGAGGTGCCGCCGAGGTCAGAGGCCCAGCGCGAGCGAGGCCGGCCTGGGCTGGGGCGGGTCAGCAGGGTCAGGCCCCAGAGAGCCTTGATTTTGTTCTCGGGGTGCCAGGTCGCATGGGCGCTCTGAGGGCTGGCCGGGCGGGCCGCGGGAGGGAAACCACGCGGGAAACCGCCTGGACCTGTCCGCGCCAGGCTGCAGGGACGCCTGGACGGCAGACCCGGCGGCTTCCGTGTGGAGGCGGCATTGGCGGCCTGCGTTGGGGTTCGGTGAGGCGCAGTGCGGCGCTGGGGCCACGGGACACAGGGAAATCCTGGCCCTGGGAGCCCCCTTTCCAGGGGGAGACAGGCACCCGCCGCCGGACGGAACTTGGGGCTGCTGGAGGGCGAGGAAGAGAACTCGAGCGTGGGCGGGGAGATGGGCGGGTGGCCGTCAGTAAGGGCAGTGGGGTGGGCTCCCAGCACAGCCTTGGGGGCCGAGGGAGTGGCCTGGCAAGGGGAAAGGTCGCAGCCAGGCCAGGTCCCCTCAGCCCACACCCAGGTCCCACGTGCAGGGGTGGGGCGTGGACGCACAGGGGAGGGGCACGCAAGCTCAGGAATGGAAGGTGGAAGCGCCGAGGTAGGGTGTTGAATCCGTCGACAGAAAAGAAGCCAAACTCTGTTAAATAATTTTGGAGAGATTTTTTCTGAGCCAAATTTGAAAACCATGACCCAGAGCCACGCCCAAGAAGCCTTGAGCAAGCAGGCTTGGCGTGGCAGTCACGGCTTGGTTTTATATGTTTTAGGGAGACAGGGGCTATAGGTAAACTCATAAATCAGTATGTGGGAGGCGGACATTGGTTTGGCCCGAAAATACGGGGCCTCTCGAAGCGGGGCCTTACACCTTAGGCCTGCTGATGGGTTACAAAGCGTGTCCCCAAGAAGGGAGGGGACAGGAGGCACCTCTGACCTCCCTCTTCCCGTCAAGCAGTTTAGTTTTAGGATATCACTTTGGCCAAGAAGGGATCCATTCAGTCAGTCATTTTGGCGGATTCTTAAGATTTTATTTTAGCTCACAATTTGCAGGGGGTGAGCAGGGCGGAGCTGCCGAGGCCCTGGGTCTGAGCACAGGGGTCATCCGGGCTGTAAAAGCTCAGTCGGGATTCCAGGTGCTGCTGGGAGGCTGCGGAGGGCAGGTGGGCAGGTGGGCAGGAGGGCAGGTGGCAGGGGACCCTGGGGAAGCTGTCCAGAGGTCTGGGGCCAGGCCGGTGGCTGGCCAGGCGGTGGGGAAGTGGCGGCTTTCGGGTGGGCTGTGAAGGCTGAGCCAGCAGGTGCACTGACAGACGGCCTGGGTGGGGACAGAGGGGTCAGGGCTCCTCAGGCCTTGGCCTCTGCAAGGATGGGGCGCCTTAGGCTTGAGGGGTTCTCTGTGTGTGAGTCTCCTGTGGCTGCCGTGAGGACTGTCAGGTTTTCCAGCAGCAAAAGAAACAGAGAGTGAGAGAGAGTGGAGCCAAACAATGTGGCTTTATTTAGTGCTCCTGGATGAGGTTCTGGGGTTCCAAGAGACGGGGACCCCAGAAGTTGCCTCCGTTTGAAGGGGGTTAGGCCTTTTATACCGTTTGGGCCGGGCTTGGAACTTTTGGCAGGAAGAGCTGGGATTTTCCACTGTGACCTTCGATGGTTTAGGAGGGGCTGGCGGTATTTGCGGAATCCAGGAGCCAAGACTTTCTCATCTGGGCGGACAACTGAGTGTGGCTGTTCTCAGCGGGGTCTGGAATCGTGAGCCTTTTCTTTTTGATGTAGGGAGGGCAAGGGGGCCCGCCACCAGCCTTACAAGGACGACCACGACTTGCCCTGACCACCTCTCTCAGTGCCGGTGTGGGAGGTCTGCAGGGGCTTCCCTGGGCCAAGACCTTGAGGCCAGGGGCCTCACTCCCTCTGCGGGTCCCGGAGATTCCTTTCCCGCCTTCCCGAAGGCCCTGCCCCGCTGCCCCGCATTCCCCTGCCCGTCCCAGCATCTGAGGCACTTCCCTGACTGCCCCCCATTTCTCCACATTTCCCGCATCCCCCTCCCTCCCCACTTTCCCCACCTGCCCCGCCCTTCCCCCCTCCCTTCCCTGCCCTCCCTCACCTACCCCGCATTTCCCGGCCCTCTTCGAATTTCCAGCTGTTCCCCGCCTTCCCCTGACTGCCTCTCCCTTCCCCGCATTCCCACTTTCCCCACCTTCCGCCTCCTCACACGCGGGGTGGCCTCATGGCGCCTTCTCTGCCTCCCTTTTGTAACACGGGGGGCACATTAGGCCCCGCCCACATCACCCAGGTCACCTCCCCCCAAGGTCATTAGTCAAGCACGCCCAGAAGTTGAAGTCGCTATCCCCAGGTGAGATGGCAGGGTCCACCGTGGGGCCCGCTTAGCGGCCACACCCAGGTTTGGGTGTCTGGAGTGGGGGCCGCACTCACGAGCACAGGTGCACCTCTGGGGGCTCGAGGCCGCACGTGTGCCATCGGAGCCGGACACCGGACGGGGCCGGGGGACACTGAGCGGGACGGGCGAGGAGACCCAGGCTGGCGTTCCAGGCCGGCGCGCGGGCAGGGCAGGGCAGGGGAGGCTGGGCCTGGGCATGCTCCTCCACCTCTGGTCCCTGGGCGGGTGGCACAGGGAGGCCCAGCGTGGCACCACACCCAGGCGGGGGTCCACCAGGCCCCTCCACCTCCCTCCTGCTTCCTCCTCCGGCGCGGCGAGGAAAGACCGCACCCGGCGGACCCGGGGCAAATCCAGGCCCTCGTCTGCTGCAGGGAGACTTTCAGGCTTTGGGCTGCCGTGCGAAAGCGCCGTCAACCTAAGTGACCAGCAGGGAGAGGATCAGGCCGTGTTCTCGTGGGACTGGAGCACCGCAGTGGACGCACATGCCACGGTAAACGCCACAGCGAACGGCGTGCGTGCCCAGGGCAAGAGAGTAGGAGGGAAATCTTTAAAGGGAAAATGAGGAGGGTGACGTATTGTTTTGAGGTCACTCTCCTTGGCCACGAGGATCAACAGGGTCGTGTCAGCCTCGGGCTGGACAGGCCGCTGCTGGGCAGATGAGCTCACGCACGTGCTTTTTGCTCGAGGCCGGGGCGGACTTTGTGCGGGTTGTGGCTTCTTCAGGGCCCCTTGCGCCGACGTTCACCGTCGGGCGTTTACGCGCGAGGACCCTTCTCTTCTTGGCCTTCCCCGGCTCCGTTGGTCAGGGCTCTTTCCTTGTTTTGTTTGTGAACCCGCGTGACCACGTTTTCATTCTGACAGTCCCACATTCCGCAGACGGGCCCGAGAGCCACGCAAGTCTACTTCTCGCGGTTCCGGGGGCCGCGAGTCCAGGGCTCCAGCACGCTCGGCGTCCGGCGAGGCCGGCGCCCCGGTTCGCGGCTGGTGCCCTCTGGCCCAGCCCTCTCGCCGGGCTGCGGGCGGACGGAGCCCCGGGCTCCACAAGCACAGGCCACCGGGCTCGCGTGGTCTCTGCCCGGCCCTGTGGCCGTCCGCTCTCCCCGAGTGTCCAGAGCTCCGGCTGCGTGGGGCCTCCAGTGCCCCTGCCTTGTCCTCCCAAGGGACTGACCCGTCCACTGGACTTGCGCCGGTGTGGCCAGTCCTGGAGCACAAGGGTCTGACCGCAGCCGCCCTGCGGGCACGGCCCCCGCACCCGGCCCGAGGTGACCCCTTCCCCACGGCCCTCTGATCTGGAGGGGCCCTGGCTCTCCACTTGGGACCCCGCAGCGGCCACGAGTCTCTAAGTGTTCCGGGACCTTCCACACCACAGTCGCTTCCATAGCTCCGGGTGTGAACCGCCAATACATCACTGGGCCGTAGATTTGGGGCAGAACAGGGCTCAACGAAAAACATGAGTTTCTGGCTCCTCCTCCTCATCTTCCTTCTCTTCTGCTCTCCTTCATCTTAAAACTTTTCAGCTGACAAGAAATTGTTTGCACGCGTGGCGCACAACACGGCGTTCTGAAGCACGCACACGTCACGGAATGGCTACAGCGAGCGGGCGACCCCGCGGGCCGCCTCCCACGGCGTTCCTCGTGGTGAGAACACTCCCTAGTCTAGCAGATCCCAGGGACGCAGCACGCGGCCGTGAGCCGCGGCCACCGTGAAGCTCCTCCTGCACGGCTCCCTGCACGCGCTCCTCCTGTCTCCCCGAGGCCCCCGAGGCCCCGCACCCCCGACTGGCAGCCCCCGCCCACCCCGGCCCCCAGCCCCCAGCCGCCAGGCTCTCCGCGTCCCGGAGTCTGGCCCGCAGGACAGAACGCGCCGAGCTTCTCTTTCTGCGACTGGCCTGTTTCGCTTGGCGGAAACGTCCTTCCGGTTCATCTGTATCGCCGCAAATGACGGGATTTTGTTCCTTTTCGAGGCTGAGTACTGCTCCGCTGTGCGCGCGCGCTGCTTTTCCTCGTCCGTCTGCCTGCGGATGGGCACGCAGGCTGGTTCTGCGCCCGGCTGGTGGGAACGCGCTGCCGTGCACGTGGGGGGCAGGCGCCTCCCCTAAATGGCGATCCCCCCCCCGCTGGGCACGCCCGCTGTGGGGCTGCGCGGCGGCTCCGATTGCAGCTGTCCGAGGAGCTGCACGCGTTCTCGCAGTGGCTGCACGGCTGGCACCCCACCCCGCATCCTCCCTCCTCGCCACGCCCGCTGCCTTTTGCCCTTTGATGGCCACCGTTCTGACAGAGGCCGGGGCCTCTCCTTTGGGCTTGAATCTGAATTTCTCTGCCGGTCGGTGATGTCGAGCCCTTTTCCGCGCCCGCTGGCCACTTTTACGTCTTCCTTGCAGAAGCGTGTGGCTGTGATCCGATCCCGAACCCATTTTTCATCCGGTTGTCCGTTTCCTTACCTTTGAGTTCACTTCCTTCCGCATCGTGGTCTCAGGTGCGGGCTGGCAGGTGTCTTCCTCTCACTGCAGGCTGTCTCTTCACGCTGCCGGCTGCTGTGAGAAGGTGTCTGGTTTGACAAAATCCCGTTTCTGTGTTTTCGCTCCCGTGGCCGGGCCGGTGGGGCCGTGTGCAGCCATGGCCGCCCACGCCGGCCGCACGCGGCCCCCGCGTCTTCTCCCCGCAGCTTCACGTTTTCATTCCTACCTTCAAGTCCGCTCCACTCCCACTGTCGCCTGCGGGAGAGCCACGCCCTCGGGCCACCGTCCGCACGTGGATGTCGGTCTCCCCGGAGACGTCCTCTCCGCAGCGTGTGTTCCCGGCGCCCTGGTCGGAACGAGCCGGTGTCCGAGGCGTGCATCGGTTTCCGGGCTCAGGCTCGGCTCCCTGCGTCCGTGCGTCTGCGGCCCTGGTGTGCGGTCCTGGCGCCAGCGGCCTCGTCCCCGACCAGTCCGGCCACGCGGCGCCTCCCGCTTTGCACTTTAGGGTCAAACCGGCGTTGGCTGTCCCGGTCCTGTGTGGCTCCATGTGACGTTGGGGTGCTGAAGCTTTTTCTGTCTGTGTGAAGGATGTCCTGGCAGCTTGATAGAGACTGCGCAGACCCTCACTTCCTCCGCGTCCCTGCTTGCCTCTCCTCCTCCTTCTTCACCTCTTCTCCCTCCTGCTCCTCTTCTCCTGCCTGCTCCTCTTCCTCTGCCTACTCCTTTTCCTGTTCCTCCTGCTGCTCCTCCACCTGCTCCTGCTCCTCCTCCTGCTCCTCTTCCTCCTGCTCCTCCTCCTCCACCTGCTCCTCCTGTTCTTCCTCCTCCTCCCTCTCCTCCTCCTGCTCCTGCTCCTCCTGTTTCTCCTCCATCTCCTCCATGGGGGCCATAGGGGCCCCTCACGCAGTGCCCCTAGCCTGGGAGGGCCAGCCCAGGTGTCTGAGATCCAGCAGGGGTGCCGTGGGCCGGGTCCTGTCCTCGTGGAGTGCACATCTAGTGGGGAGGACACGACTTGCAGCCAGAGACCCCAGGACACCCCAGGGCCAGCGCCAGCGCCAGGCTCCCCTTCGCACCCAAAATGGCCTCCTCCTGGGCCCACGCAGGAGCCCTCCCCAAGACGCCATCCTGGACGGCTCCTGCACCAGGTCTCTCGGCCTCAGAGTCTGGGAGATGCTCTGGCCTGCTCCTCTCCCCTCCCACCTCCACCCCGTCCTTCCCTTTGCCTGGCCTTGCCGGCCGCCTGTCCAGGGGCTCCCTCTCTCCACAGCCCTCTCCTGGCGGGTCCCTGCTGAGCTGGGCACAGCCCCACACCCCCAGCACAGGTAGCACCTTCCACCTGCCCTCGGCCCTTCCCTCCTGCCCGGCGCCAGCACCCCAGGCCCAGGGAGGCCCTGTTCTCTCTCTGGTGCTGGCCCAGCCGCCCTGGGCCCTCGGTGCAGATCAGGTGCACCTCCCCGCACACACACGGGAAGCTAAGGACCCCACCAGGCCTCTTTCCCTCCCTGCACCTCAGGCGCTGGAAGCCCCTGCTCAGGCCTCAACCGGGACCCTCTGTGCCCTCACTGCTGGGTCTCCACCGTGTGCCACCCCCACTCTGTGCTGGCATGCTTCAATCCTGTCCCATGTCTCCTCACCCCAGGAGCAGAGCAGAGGCCCCTGGCCCAAGAATGAAACCTATCTTCTTCCTTCCAGAGCCCCAGCCCCAGAGACCGTCCTGCCCGCGGCTGCACCTGTTCCCTGAGGGGCCAGGCCCGGTCCTGCCTCGGAGCCCCCTGGGTCCCCACCTCCCCCTTGTCCATTCAGCTGCCCTTGGCCAGGCGCTCAGTGGCGGCTCACACTGTCCTCTTCCCTGCACGAAGGAGAACTAGGGACAGAGGGACCAGGCAGCAGCAGCCACCACGCTGGGGGCGGAGGGCTCAGGTGAGCACCCAGCTCTGTGAGGCCTGAGCCCAGCCGGCCCCAGGGACTGGCAGGCAGGGTGCCAAGAGAGCATGTGGCATCCGGACTTCCTGCTTTCTCCCCTGGGTACGGGGTCACCCACATGCTGGGGCCCCTGCCACGTCTGCCTCCCCCCAAGCCCTCTGACACAGAAAACAACAGAAGAAAAGGGAACTTTAGGAAGTCACCGTGCCGCCAGTTTCAATCCTGTTCTTAGTGTGCCGGAGGGGGCGGGGTGGAGTTCACACCTCTGGGGACCAGAGCTGCCCTCTGGGAGGGACCCAGGCAGCAGCCCCAGAGCACAGGTCCGGGAAGAGCCACATGGGCCAGCGCAGGAAGGGCTTGGGCGCCCCCACAACCAGCCCCAACTCGGTAAGTGGGTCGCAGGGACCGCCGGGCCGGACCTCGAGGAGGCTGGAAGGACAGGCCCAGCCGTGCCTGCGGGAGCTGAGCAGACCCAGGGCTGCCAGGATGGGCAGCTCAGCCTGAGCTGAGGGCGCAGTGCGGGGGGCAGGAGGACAGAACCGGATGACCACAGGGCCTGTCTAGGCCACAGCAGCCGGCCGGAGCAGGGTCACAGGTGAAGGTCGTGGGGTCCTCGGCTGCAGCCAGGGCCAGGAAGAGAGCAGGAAGGCCCCAAGTTGAGCAGGCAGTGCCAGGACCAGGGAGCCAGGCAGGGTGGCGCCAGCACCAGGCTCAGAGCTGGCTGCCAGGGCTGGGTGGGCAGGAGAAGGGGGACCAGGAGCACAGAGGAGGGGCGGAAAGCCCAGGCCTGGGGGCTGGGGGAGGCTGTGAGGGCCTGACAGGCTGGGGCACCTGACCAAGCAGAGCCACAGGATTGGAGGAGCAAGAGTCCAGGAGAGGCTTCCAGAGCCGGGCAGCGGAGGAGTGGTGAGACCCAGGGACCAGGAGCCCGTGGGAAGGAACCAGGGCAGGGGCAAGGGGCTCTGCTCGGGAGAGCTGGCTGCAGAGAGGGCGGGGCCTGTGGGTCCAGGAGCAAGACCAGCGGGAAAGAAATGAGGCCATGAATGGAGGCCAAGTTGGCAGAGCCTGTTGGGAACCACAGGAGGAGCTGAGGGCAGTGCTGAAGCTCAGGGGACCAGGGCAGAGCAGTCCCAGGTGAACAGAGCAGATGGATGGCAGAAGGAGCAGGGGCAGCTCCCAGGAGCTCAGAGGACCAGGGCAGAGCAGTTCCAGCTAAACAGAGCAGGTGGGAGGCAGGAGGAGGAAGGGGCAGCTCCCGGGAGCTCAGGGCAGCAGGGAAGAGCAGTCTGAGCTCAACAGAGCAGGTGGGAGGCAGGAGGAGCAGGGGGCAGTTCCTGGGATCTTGGGGGACCACAGCAGAGCAGTCCCAGGTAAACTAAGCAGGTGAGAGGCTGGCAGAGCAGGTGGCAGCTCCTGTGAGCTCAGAGGACCAGGGCAGAGCAGTCCTAGCTCAACAGAGCAGGTGGGAGGCAGGAGGAGCAGGGGGCAGCTCCCGGGAGCTCAGGGGAGCAGGGGAGAGCAGTCCTAGCTCAACAGAGCAGGTGGGAGGCAGGAGGAACAGGGGCAGCTCCCGGGAGGTCAGGAGACCAGGGCAGAGCAGTCCCAGGTGAACAGAGCAGGTGGTAGGCTGGCAGAGCAGGTGGCAGCTCCTAGGAGCTCAGGGGAGCAGGGAAGAGCAGTCTGAGCTCAACAGAGCAGGTGGGAGGCAGGAGGAGCAGGGGCAGCTCCAGGGAGCTCAGGGGAGCAGGGCAGAGCAGTCCCAGCTAAACAGAGCAGCGGGGAGGCAGGAGGAGTAGGGGGCAGCTCCGGGGAGCTCAGGGGACCAGGGCAGAGCGGTGCCCAGTGAATAGAGCAGGTGGGAGGCTGGAGGAGCAGGGGCAGCTCCCGGGAGCTCAGGGGACCAGGGCAGAGCTGTCCCAGGTGAACAGAGCAGGTGGGAGGCTGGAGGAGCAGGGGAAGTTCCCAGGAGCTCAGGGGAGCAGGGCAGAGCAGTCCCAGGTAAATAGAGCAGGTGGAAGGCAGGAGGAGCAGGGACAGCTCCAGGGAGCTCAGGGGAGCAGGGCAGAGCAGTCCTAGCTCAACAGAGAAGGTGGGAGGCTGGAGAAGCAGGGGAAGCTCTGGGGAGCTCAGGGGACCAGGGCAGAGCAGTCCCAGGTAAACAGAGCAGGTGGGAGGCAGGAGGAGCAGGGGCAGCTCAGGGGACCAGGACAGAGGAGTCCCAGGTGAACAGAGCAGGTGGGAGGCTGGAGGAGCAGGGGCAGCTCCCAGGAGCTCAGGGGACCAGGACAGAGCAGTCCCAGGTAAATAGAGCAAGTGGGAGGCAGGAGGAGCAGGGGCAGCTCAGGGGACCAGGGCAGAGTGGTGCCCAGTGAATAGAGCAGGTGGGAGGCTGGAGGAACAGAGGCAGCTCCCGGGAGCTCAGGGGACCAGGGCAGAGCAGTCCCAGGTGAATAGAGCAGGTGGAAGGCAGGAGGAGCAGGGGCAGCTCCGGGGAGCTCAGGGGAGCAGGGCAGAGCAGTCCCAGCTAAACAGAGCATCGGGGAGGCAGGAGGAGCAGGGGGCAGCTCCGGGGAGCTCAGGGGACCAGGGCAGAGCAGTCCCAGATGAATAGAGCATGTGGGAGGCTGGAGGAGCAGGGGGCAGCTCCGGGGAGCTCAGGGGAGCAGGGCAGAGGAGTCCCAGGTGAACAGAGCAGGTGGGAGGCTGGAGGAGCAGGGACAGCTCCCAGGAGCTCAGGGGACCAGGATAGAGCAGTCCCAGGTGAATAGAGCAGGTGGGAGGCAGGAGGAGCAGGGGCAGCTCCCAGGAGCTCAGGGGACCAGGACAGAGCAGTCCCAGGTAAATAGAGCAGGTGGGAGGCAGGAGGAGCAGAGGCAGCTCCGGGGAGCTCAGGGGACCAGGGCAGAGCGGTGCCCAGTGAATAGAGCAGGTGGGAGGCTGGAGGAGCAGGGGCAGCTCTTGGGAGCTCAGGGGACCAGAGTAGAGCTGTCCCAGGTAAATAGAGCAGGTGGAAGGCAGGAGGAGCAGGGGCAGCTCCGGGGAGCTCAGGGGAGCAGAGCAGAGCAGTCCCAGCTAAACAGAGCATCGGGGAGGCAGGAGGAGCAGGGGGCAGCTCCAGGGAGCTCAGGGGACCAGGGCAGAGCGGTGCCCAGTGAATAGAGCAGGTGGGACGCTGGAGGAACAGGGGCAGCTCCCGGAAGCTCAGGGGACCAGGGCAGAGCAGTCCCAGGTGAATAGAGCAGGTGGGAGGCTGGAGGAGCAGGGGCAGCTCCAGGGAGCTCAGGAGAGCAGGGCAGAGCAGTCCTAGCTCAACAGAGAAGGTGGGAGGCTGGAGAAGCAGGGGAAGCTCTGGGGAGCTCAGGGGACCAGGGCAGAGGAGTCCTAACTCAACAGAGAAGGTGGGAGGCTATAGGAGCAGGGGAAACTCCCGGGAGCTCAGGGGACCAAGGCAGAGCAGTCCCAGGTGAATAGAGGAGGTAGGAGGCTGGAGGAGCAGGGGCAGCTCCAGGGAGCTCAGGGGACCAGGGCAGAGCAGTCCCAGNAACTCCCGGGAGCTCAGGGGACCAAGGCAGAGCAGTCCCAGGTGAATAGAGGAGGTAGGAGGCTGGAGGAGCAGGGGCAGCTCCAGGGAGCTCAGGGGACCAGGACAGAGGAGTCCCAGGTGAACAGAGCAGGTGGGAGGCTGGAGGGGTAGGGGCAGCTCCCAGGATCTCAGGGGACCAGGGCAGAGCAGTCCTAACAGAGAAGGTGGGAGGCTAGAGGAGCAGGGGAAGCTCCCGGGAGCTCAGGGGACCAGGCCAGAGCAGTCCCAGGTGAATAGAGCAGGTGGAAGGCAGGAGGAGCAGGGGCAGCTCCAGGGAGCTCAGGGGACCAGGGCAGAGCAGTCCCAGGTAAATAGAGCAGGTGGGAGGCTGGAGGAGCAGGGGAAGTTCCCAGGAGCTCAGGGGAGCAGGGCAGAGCAGTCCCAGGTAAATAGAGNAGAGCAGGTGGGAGGCTGGAGGAGCAGGGGAAGTTCCCAGGAGCTCAGGGGAGCAGGGCAGAGCAGTCCCAGGTAAATAGAGCAGGTGGGAGGCTGGAGGAGCAGGGGCAGCTCCAGGGAGCTCAAGGGACCAGGGCAGAGCAGTCCCAGGTGAATAGAGTAGGTGGGAGGCTGGAGGGGCAGGGGCAGCTCCAGGGAGCTCAGGGGACCAGGGCAGAGCAGTCCCAGGTGAAGAGAGCAGGTGGGAGGCTGGAGGAGCAAGGGCACCTCCTGGGAGCTCAGGGGACGAGGGCAGAGCAGTCCCAGGTGAACAGAGCAGGTGGGAGGCTAGAGGAGCAGGGGCAGCTCTTGGGAGGTCAGGGGACCATGGCAGAGCAGTTCTGGGTGAGCAGAGCAGGGGGCAGTTCCCAGGAGCTCAGGGGACCCGGGCAGAGGGCTGGTAAGTGGTGTCAGCTGGTGCTTCTGGTCCCGCTGGGGGCCTCAGCAGGGGTTGCCAGTGCCTGAGTTGCAGGGAGGGAGGGGCAGCCTGGTGGGAGTCCTTAGCTTCCTGTGGGGGGGTACACCCAACCTTCACCGAGGGCCCAGGGCAGCTGGGCCAGCACCCGAGAGAGAACAGGGGCTCCCCGGGTCTGGGGTGCTGGTACCGGGCAGGGAGGGGATGGTTGAGGGCAGGTAGAAGGTGCTACCTGTGCAGGGGTGGGGGACTGTGCCCAGCTTAGCAGGGACCCACCAGGAGGGGGCTGTGGAGAGAGGGAGCCCCTGTACAGGGGGCCGGCAGGGGTGGAAGGGCCATGGGTGGACCTCAGGCAGCCACCAGGGTCACTGAGATTCAAGAGCCTGGGCTGGCAGGAGCTGGGGCCGCAGGTGAAGGAGGGGATGGGCACATGGGGAGATTATAGGGGGGCTGCTCCAGGACTGAAGGGAGCCCCGGGTCTGGGGCCGCGACCCAGCCCCAGAGCCGACCACAGAGGGCACTGGGCCTGGAGGGCAGAGGGCGCCATGACCAGGCCTCCGGGCCAGGCTGGGCGACAGGGCAGTGACTGCAGTCGGCTTTGGGGAGGACAGGGACCACCGGTCACACAGGGCCCCCCCAGGAGGCCGGCACAGGGACAGGGGGCCGGGGGCCCACAGGAGCGGTGCCTAGGGTGGGCAGAGCGGAGCAAGGCTAGAACCCTGGCTGTGCTGACCCCAGGGGACCCCCGAGCGCATCCAGCCCCCAGGCTGCGGCCGAGGCCCTGGGCAGCAGAGGCCAGGTGGGGCAGCTGGTCCTGGAAGCCCACACCCCAGGCTCTTGGGGCAGGGCGGGCGGCCTGGCCAGGCGGGCAGCTGAGGCCCGCGAGCCTGGTCACTGGCCCCGCCTGGGAGAGCCGGGGCACGAGGGACCTCAGGGCCCGGGCTGGCTCTGTCCGACGCCACAGTCACACGGCGCCTCCTCTCTTGCAGCCAAGACCACGCCCCCGGCGGTCTTCCCCCTGGCGCCCGGCAACCAGGCCACGTCTGGCTCCACGGTGGCCCTGGGCTGCCTGGTCAAGAACTACTTCCCTGAGCCCGTGACCGTGACCTGGAACTCAGGCTCCGTGACCAGCGGCGTGTACACCTTCCCGGCCGCCCTGCATTCCTCGGGGCTCTACTCCCTCAGCAGCATGGTGACCGTGCCAGCCAGCAGCTGGTCCAGCCAGACCTACACCTGCAATGTCGCCCACCCGGCCAGCAGCACCAAGGTGGACAAGACCATCGGTGAGAGGACAGGAGGGGCCCAGCATGGAGCAGCGGGAGCCCTCACCTGAGTCCCACTCAGGGAGGGGTCTTGTGGCACCCCCAGGGTGGGCACAGGCTGGCTGTCCCAGGGCACAGAGAGGGGCCTGCCCTGGCCGAAGCCCACCCCAAGGGCCAAACTGTCCCCTCCCCCCTCGGACACTATCTCCCCCCACAGATCCCTGTAACCCCGTCTTCTCTCTCTGCAGCTCCCAGATGCACCAAGCCAACATCTTGCCCACGTAAGTTGTCCCCAGCCCAAGCAAGGGGGACCCGGGCCCAGGAGGAGCCCCCAAGTCCGGGGTGGGCCCCGCCCGAGCGCTGATCCTCCTGCCTCTGTCTCTGCCTCACCAGCTTGTGAAGTCTTGGGGGGACCCTCCATCTTCATCTTCCCCCCGAAGCCCAAGGACACCCTGATGATCTCGCTGACCCCCAAGGTCACGTGCGTGGTGGTGGACATCAGCCAGGACGACCCCGACGTCCAGTTCACCTGGTATGTGGACAACGAGCAGGTGCACAACGCCCAGACGCAGCTGCGGGAGCAGCAGTTCAACAGCACGTACCGCGTGGTCAGCGCCCTCCCCATCTCGCACCAGGACTGGCTCAAGGGCAAGGAGTTCAAGTGCAAGGTCAACAACAAAGCCCTCCCGGCGCCAGTCGAGAGATCCATCTCCAAAGCCAAAGGTGGGCGTGGCAGGCGTGGCGGGCAGGGCGGGTGGGTCTCGCAGGCTGCAGGGCAATGCGGACGCAGGAGTGACCTCTGCCCTGACCTCTGTCTCCACAGGGCCGGTCCGTGAGCCCAAGGTGTACACCATGCCCCCACCGCGGGAGGAGATGAGCCAGAACCAGGTCAGCGTGACCTGCCTGGTCAAAGGCTTCTACCCCGAGGACATCGTGGTGGAGTGGGAGAGCAATGGGCAGCCGCAGAGCAACTACAAGAACACCCCGGCCGTGCTGGACTCGGACGGGTCCTACTTCCTCTACAGCAAGCTCACTGTCCCCAAGCGCGCCTGGGATTCGGGGACCACTTACGCCTGCTCCGTGATGCACGAGGCCCTGCACAACCACTACACCCAGAAGACCGTCTCCGCGTCTCCGGGTAAATGAGCACTGCATCCGGCCAGCCCCTCGCCCCCGCGGGCCCTCAGGGTCCCGCGAGGATGCTCGACACGCACCCCTGTACATACCTCCCGGGCACCCGGCATGGAAATAAAGCACCCAGCTGCCCTGGGACCCTGCGAGACTGTGATGGTTCTTTCCAAGGGGCGGGCCGGGGTCCGAGGCCTGAGCCGTGTCTGCAGGGACAGAGCGCAGGCCGGACGAGGCTTGTGGGGCTGCCCAGGCGGCCCGGGACGGGCCGGTCCACGGTGCCCTGGGCGGAGGAGGGGCTCTGCGGGCGGCGGCCCCTCTGCAGGCCCTCCCTGCAGCCAGCAGCTGCTCTGGGCTGGGCAGGGGAGCCCCAGGGCCGCCTGCGGGAGACAGGCACACACCCCCACTCTGTGGGCGCCTATCACACAGGAGACACGCCTGCCCTGGGTGCAGGGTCAGCCCCTCTTCCCCTCCATCCCCCACAGCACCTGTGGGACACTGCCCACACCTGGCACACTCACCCCTGGCCCCAAAGGGGCAGAGGCACAAGGCCCCGTCCGCCCTGGGGAAGGGCTGTCCTGACACCCACGTGGACACTGGGCCTGACCCGTTCAAACACGCTGAGCATGATCCCACATGGCCACCGTATGCACACACACACAAACACGCACACACACGCATGACACACTGGGGCCTCACACGGGGCAGCCCGCACAGCCCCAGACAGGCAAGGTGCGCTCGCGGACACGGCCCAGCCCATGCAGCAGCGCAGCGCCACGAGATGCCCCATAGCATGTCCACATGCTGACCACTTGGAACCCACCCGCCACGGGGCCCCTCCAGGTCCCGCACGCCCCATGCACACGGCACACGCCCGCCACCGCCCAGCCCTGGCTCTCGCCCCGGGCCGCACTGCCCCGTCCCCAGGGTGGGCTCTGCCTGCCCCACCCCCGCCCTCCAGCCTGGTGTCCAGGGAGGGCCGGGAGCCGCGCTGGCCTGCGGGCCGGGCCAGGTCACAGGGGAGAGGCTGCCCAGGCCAGGCCGCCGTCCGGGCGGGAGGTCTGGGCTCGCCGGGCCGAGCTGGCGCCGGTGCCGCTGGGGAGCCGACCTCGGGCGCCGCTCCCCGGACTCGCCCGGAGGCCAGCGGGGCGGGCGCGGCACTGACCCCCCTCCCTGTGCAGAGCTGCAGGCGGACGAGAGCTGCGCCGAGGCCCAGGACGGGGAGCTGGACGGGCTCTGGACGACCATCGCCATCTTCATCACCCTCTTCCTGCTCAGCGTGTGCTACAGCGCCACCGTCACCCTCTTCAAGGTGGGCCGCAGCCCCGCCCAGCTGTCCCCAAGCTGCCAGTCCGTGAGCTGTCACACACTGGCCCCACACTGGCCCCAAGCTGCTCCCAGACTGTCCCACACTGTCCCTACGCGGCCCTCACATTTTCCCTAGGCTGTCATCAGACTGTCCCCAGACTGCCAACATTGTCCCCACACCATCCCCGTGCCATCCTCATACTGTCCCCAACTGTCCCTTGTCTCTGTCACCAGACTGTCCCATGCTGCCCCAGACTGTTCCCATGTTGTGTCCGGAATGCCCATGTTGTCCCCACACCATCCCCATATTGTACCTACACTGTCCCCAACTGTCTCTACTACCAGACTATCCCCAGCCTGTCCCCAGACTATCCCCAGGCTGTCCCCAGATTGTCCCCTCACTGTCCCCAGATTGTCCCCTCACTGTCCCCAGATTGTCCTCTCACTGTCCCCAGACTATCCCCAGGCTGTCCCCAGATTGTCCCCTCACTGTCCCCAGATTGTCCCCTCACTGTCCCCAGACTATCCCCAGGCTGACCCGACTATCCCCAGGTTGTCCCCTCACTGTCCCCAGACTGTCCCCTCACTGTCCCCAGGCTGACCCCAGACTGTCCCCAGACTGTCCCCTCACTGTCCCCAGGCTGACCCCAGACTGTCCCCTCACTGTCCCCAGACTGTCCCATCACTGTCCCAACATTGTCCTTACATTTTCCCCAGGCTGTCACTAGACTGTGCCCCTGCTGTTTCCAGACTGCCCACATTGTCCTCACACCATCCCCAGGCATCCCCATACTGTCCCCACATTGTCCCCAACTGCCCCCTTACTGTCTCTATCATCAGACTATCCCCACGCTGTCCCCATGCTGTCCCCCAACTGTCCACCAATCGTCCCCAGGCTGTCCCCAGGCTGTCCCCTCACTGTCCCTACATTGCCCTCACATTGTCCCCAGACTGTCACCAGACCGTCCCCCTGCTGTCCTCAGACTGCCCACATTATCCCCACACCATCCCCGTGCCGTCCCCATACTGTCCCCACATTGTCCCCAACTTTCCCATCTCTGTCCCCATGCTATCTGCCGACTGTCTGCCAACTGTCCCCATGCTGTCCCCAGACTGTCCCCATGCTGTCCCCATGCTGTCCCCACATTGTCCCCAACTTTCCCATCTCTGTCCCCATGCTATCTGCCGACTGTCTGCCAACTGTCCCCATTCTGTCCCCATTCTGTCCCCAGACTATCCCCATGCTGTCCCCATGCTGTCCCCATGCTCTCCCCAGGCTGTTCCCATGCTGTCCTCAGGCTGTCCCCATTTCTGTCCCCAGCCTGTCCCCATGCTGTTCCCATGCTGTCCCCAGGCTGTCCCCAGGCTGTCCCCATGCTATCCCCATTCTGTCCCCAGGCTGTCCCCTTGCTGTCCCCAGGCTGTCCCCATCCTGTCCCCAGGCTGTCCCCATGCTATCCCCAGGCTGTCCCCAGGCTGTCCCCATGTTGTCCCCAGGATCTCCCCAGGCTGTCCCCATGCTGTCCCCAGGCTGTCCCCCTGCTGTCCCCAGGCTGTCCCCAGGCTGTCCCAGGCTGTCCCCAGGCTGTCCCCAGGCTGTCCCCATGCTGTCCCCAGCCTGTCCCCAGGCTGTCCCGATGCTGTCCCCAGGATGTCCTCATGCTGTCCCCAGGCTATCCCCATGCTGTCCCCAGACTGTCCCCATGCTGTCAGCAGGAAGCGTGCACCCTGTCCCCTGCCGTCCCTGCCCAGGCCCCTCTCCCCCTGGCCGGTGTGCAGACCGGGTGGGCACAGGTGGTCTCCCCGCTGCCTGCGCTCACCCCGCGCCGCCCTGCAGGTGAAGTGGATCTTCTCCTCAGTGGCCGACCTGAAGCGGACGATCGCCCCCGACTACAGGAACATGATCGGGCAGGGGGCCTAGCGCCCCTCCGCGTGGGTGCCCAGGCCGCCCAGACCCGCACGGGAGCCGTGCGCCACTCTCAGCCCGCCAGGCCGCACCTGCCCTCCAACTCATGCCCTGCCCTGCGGCTCTCTGGCCTCGCAGCCGCCCCAGCCGCCCCCCAGCCCTGCCGCTTGGAGAGCCTCGTGGGTGGCAGGTCTGCCCCGAACCTCGCTGCCTGGACACGCGCCCACCGGGGGCAGAGGCCGGCACCTGGCATCCACCTGGGCTGGGACTGGCTTTCAACAGTCTGTCCACACCAGCCTCCAAGCACGGGGTTTTCTCAGATGGTGGCTTGGGAGCACCCGCCACCCAGGCCAGGACGCCACCAGGCAGTCGTCCCCCACAGGGAAGTCCCTGGACGTGACCCAGTGGTCCCCAGATGGTCTTCCTCCCAGCCTGCGTCCTGCCAGGCTCTGTCCTGGACGCCTCCGTGAACCTCTGACCTGAGCAACGGGCTTGTTTTCCTTGCAAGCGAAGAACACTCTTCTCAGCCCCTGGGAAGGAGCCTCAGGGGTAGCCAGCACGCCCCTCGGCCACCCGGCCACCCCCCCCGGGCTCTCCCAGGTAGGACCGACCAGGGGTGGGTGACCCCAGTGGCCGTGCTGGGCAGAGAAGGGCCGGGGAGGATGCTGCCCCTCCACCCGGGGCCAGCTCCCCCCCAGGAGACCACGCAGAGAGGGCCTGAGCCGGTGGCCGCTGCAGAGCCCTGCAGGCCGAGGGCAGGCACGGTGACCAGGCCTGGGCGGGCAGTCTCGGCCGCAGCAGGTCCCACCGCCAGAGGAGGCCAGCAGTATCAAGGGAGAGGGGGAGGGATGCCGCCAGATGGGCCGTGGGCCCCGCCCGACCCACCGCAGGCCGGCGTCCAGCCCCAGGACCGACTGACAGCAGGAACGGGAGAGACCCGAGGCCACCAGGAGCTGCCGCTGCCCCCAGTGCGTCTCCAGGCAGACGCCAGGTGGATGGGACACAGGGAGAGCCTGGCGCCCGCCACGGCCAGCCACGGCCACGGGAAGACACGCGGGAACCACTTGAGGAGATGCCGCAGCTGCAGCTTCCGTAGCTTTTCTTCCTGTCGACTTTCTAAAGGGCATTCGCTGCCCTCTGTGTTTCTCTGTGTGACAATAAAACATCCTTCCACACTCCTGTGCGTGGGGACAGTCTTCCTGTGTCCGCACCCTCCGTGGCCTCGCCGGGGGGACGGGGAAGGGCCTCAGGGACCCCACCGCCCGGGGTCCAAGCCTTCCACCCCCACCCCCCACGCCCTGCGCGACATGCCGGGCCGAACCTCGCTACGTGGTCATCAGGGCTCCCACGTGCCGTCGGGGACCCTGTTCCTAATCCGAGCCAGACGTGTCACCCGCCGGGCGTCCCAGGGCCTGGGACAGGAGGAGCCCCCAGACCACCAGGGCAGCAGTGACAAGGGCGCGGGTCTGTGCGCGGAGCTCAGGCAGCCGACGCTTCAGCCCATCCTGGAGGCTGGGGGTCCCGGCCACGGGGTCCCAGGGCCGACTCCCCCTACGGCCGCTGTCCTGGGCTTGCAGACAGCACCCCCTCCCAGGGTCCCCCCTCTGCGCGTCCTGACCTCCTCTTCCCACGAGGACCCCAGTCCCGTCAGACCAGGGTGTGCCCGAGTGACCTCGTGTCAGCTCATGACCTCTGTCCGGGCCCCGTCTCCAGACACAGGCAGCTCCTGCGGGACCAGGCTCGGGACTTCAGCACGTGAAGCTGGACAGCCACATGTGCCTTGAAAGAGCCCCCCCTCCGGCTCCCCAAGGTCCACATCCTTGTCACACGCACAGTGATCCACCCCAATGTCCCCAGAGCCGACCCCATCCCGGCCTCGGCGCCGAAGTCCAAACCTCATCTAAACATCAGCTTCCCCCATGCAGGCAAGGCCTGGTGCACGGTTCACCCCGGGATAAGATTCGGCCCATGACGGGCGTGCGGGGGGCCAGCGGGCAGGAGGGGAGGTGGAGAGAGGCGTTTGCAAAGGGACACGAAGCCAGACACTGCGGTCACAAGGACGGATTTGAGGCAGGAGTGGCCACTGCAGGCAAGAAGAGTCCGGCGCGGCCTGAGCCCACCGGCCCTGTGTGCGGAGCTCACGGGCTCCGGGGAGAGGGAGGCAGAGGGGGGCGGGGTGGGGTCAGGGAGCTGAGCGAACACCCGGGGCTGGCCCGGTCCGTGCCAGGCGCTGCTGCACCCTGGGGGGCCTCCACCGAGCCTGGGCTCTGTCCTCCCCGAGCCTGGAGACCCCGATAGCCGGCCTTCCTGACGGGGACATCGGAAGGTACCGCGCTCAGGCCTTGGAGAGACACCCTGGGCCACCGGAGACACAGGCATCGTGCGGGGACAGAGGACAGACTGGCCATGGTGGCCCGTTGAGCCAGAGCACTAGGACAGGGAGGTGCATGGCCGGAGCTCGGTCTCGGAGAGGCTCGTGGTCAGCATGGCCGTGGCGGCAGACGGGAGCCCGGCTGGGGAGGGAGAGGGACCATGTCATACTGGACGGGGGTGGCCACACTTGTCCCAGCGGCATCCCTGTGGTGGGACAGCTCCAAATACGGCCCCCGGCCAGCAGCGCCACAGGAGGCTGTGTGTGGGGCTCGAGCCAACGGCCTGCAGGGTGAGCTCCAGGAGCCTGGGCTCCAGCCCTGCCAGGGAGAGGAGGGGCTGGGGGCGGGGCGGGCGGCTGGCGTGTCACCAGCCAGCCCATCTGACGGCCAAGGATGGGGTCCCCATCGCCACTGGGCCCTGCGCACACCTGCGGACTAAGTCCCGGACAGAATGTGGCCAACAGACCCGGGCCCAAGCAGAGCCAGGCAATGCCAGAGCCCTCTGTGGGTAGGATGGCCCGGCGCCTGGGGACCCTGCTCGGCCCCGCCCGATAAGCAGGTCTACACCCTGACATTCAAGGGGCCCTCAGGGGCTCTGGTGGGGCGGGCTCTGGCCCACTGTCCTGAGGGCGGGTGGCCCTGCCAGGCTGAGGAAAGCAAGGCCAGGG
Organism: Mirza zaza; assembly: GCA_008750895.1. Taxonomy (NCBI): domain Eukaryota; kingdom Metazoa; phylum Chordata; class Mammalia; order Primates; family Cheirogaleidae; genus Mirza; species Mirza zaza. The sequence continues at coordinate 11,952 of VSMD01101262.1, read as the reverse complement.
CAGCGCTGGTGACATGGTGTGATGTCCATGCCCGGTCATGCCCTGGGCCCAGAAGGCCGAGCTGGGAAGGAGCAGAAGCTTCCTGTAGCCCCTCACCCGGGCAGCACCTGGCCAGGCACCTGGGGAAACTGGGTCCTTCCCCAAGGTGCCCAGGCCCCACCTCTGCCCCCTCCCGTCCCCCTGGCCAGTTCCCCCAGGAGCACCAGCCCGGGCCCGGGGCCCTCCCGAGACTCTGCAATGTGGCTGCACCCTGGGCAGCCCCAGCACTCCCAGCTATCTATGGTGTGAAGTGGCATGATGTGGTGTGATGTAGTATAACGTGGTGTGACATCCATGATGCGATGTGGTGTGGCATGGTGTGATGTGGTTAATGTGTTATGACATCCATGGTATGAAATGGCATGATGTGGTGTGATATGGTATGACATGGTGTGATATGGTATAATGTGGTGTGACATCCATGATGTGATGTGGTATGACATGGCGTGATGTGGTGTGACATGGCATGATGTGGTGTGACATGGTATGACATGGGGTATTGTGGTATAATGTGGTGTGACATCCATGATGTGATGTGGTGTGACATGGTGTGACATGGTATGACATGGTGTGATGTGGTTAATGTGTTATGACATCCATGGTATGAAGTGGCATGATGTGGTGTGATGGGGTGTGACATGGAATGATGTGTGTGACATGGTATAACATGGGGTGTTGTGGTATAATTGGTGTTACATCCATGATGTGATGTGCTGTGACGTGGCATGATGTGGTGTGACATGGTGTGACACAGTGTGACATGGTGTGATGTGGTTAATGTGTTATGACATCCATGGTGTGAAGTGGCATGACATGGTGTGATGCGGTGTGACATCCGTGGTGTGACACTGGTGGTTGGTCCAGGATGCAGAACGGTGACTGCGGCCAGGGGAGACAGCGAATGGATCCCTCTGGGCGCGCTGACCTGGAGAAACGGCGGTCGTCAAGGTTCCCTGCCAGGCACACCACCCTCACCTGACCCGGGTGGGCCACGGGCAGCAAGCAGCACTCTGGTTAGGCAGGAGGAGGACCGGCCACCTCGTGGTCTTCTGAGGACACCCAGCCTGGCTGTGACCTCAGCCTCCACCAGCAGCTGCTGTGCTCTCAGCAGCTCGGGGAGGGGTCAGAGGGAGTGACCTGGCCCCGAGGCGCAGTCGCACCAAGTCCCGCCCCTCTGACCCCTGACCCCAGGCCGGGCTGAGGTGCAGTCATGCTGCATCTCTGCACTGACATCCCCGTGCCCTCTCGGAGTCTCCCCAGGACCTGGCGCGATGCGGCCAGGGGCTGCGTGGACAGCGGAGGTCCTCGGTGTGGCCGAGGCCACTCCTTCCTGGCCTGCAGCGCTGGGCCCAGCACAGACCCGGGCACCTGCAGCTGCGTGGGCCCCGCCTCCTGGCCCTCCCTGGGCTCCTCCAAGCCCCTGCTGCTCAGGCCGGGCACTGCACACTGCCGCTCGGGGAGCCCGGACACCGTCCTCAGCGATTCCCACCTGCAGGGACAGCGGCTTGGCCCGGCCGCCCGACCGCCAGGCCCTCAGGAGGCCCCTGGAGCCTCGAGGTGTTTGGAAAGGACAAGGCCCTGGAAGTTCTGTGAAGACGCCAGCCAGTTGCCTGTTCAACACACGTTTACCCGATCCAAGCCCGGCGCAGCCGCCACCAGGCACGCAGCAGCACGCCATGGCGAGCCCCACGGAGTGGGGTCAGGGAGGCATTGTGGGGTGCCCTGAAGCTGCGCCGTGGGGAAGGTCTGCTCGTCAGCGCCTGGCCCCTGCCCTCCTGGCCAACAGGACCAGGCTCCTTGGACAGCACGTCTGGGCCCGGAGCAGGGGCAGCTGCCGCATGTTTACAGGGTCATTTCCAAAACACGGCGCTGTCATGACTCTCACACAGACATACAAAGAACACGTGTCAAGGGTTTCGTTGGTTATTCTCTCCAATTAAGGTGTACCACTAGTTCAAAGTAGAATGCAAAGTGGTGCACTTATGCAGCTGAATCAGGAAGGCTGAAAGGAGTAAATAAATAGATGGAAACCTGGCTTTTTCCCTGGGAGGCAGAGAGGAATCAGTTGTCCTTCCAAAGCAGAGAAGAAGCATCGCCACCACTCTGCAGAGGGTTGGCGGTGCCATCAATGTTCTGCAATTTGCAGAGCTGTAAAACAGCCCAAAGACAAGGGGATGCTTGCACACATGGAGATAGAACGAGGTAGCCCAGGGCTATGCACGGCAATGCCTGGCTTCCCTCCGAAGACCCCAGCAATCTTTGGTCCATTTCAGCCTTTCACGGTCTTTCCTACAAACGTAGGTGACCTACCCAGAATATAGAGAGAACCATAAATCAATTAGGATAATCAAATAGTTCAGCAGAGACACAGGCAAGAGAACTGAGCAGGCATCTTACAAAACACACGTGCAACAGCCATCACACAGGGAGGGCGTGCCATGCCCCACTCGCCAACAGGGAAATGAAAGTGAGAAACCGCACGAGAGAAAGTAGCTCTGACTCCAGCCGTTGTGGAGCAGCTCGTACCAGACTGACTCTTCGGCAGATGGGCAGTTTTAAACTCTGGGAAAAATAGTTTAAAAAACAATGATTGGAAGGCACAGGAATGAGACCAAAACCAGGCAAGCACCAGAGGAGGTTCTTTCTCGAGATGTCTGTCTGAAGGCATGGCCCAGTGCGTGCAGCAGAGAACTGAGCAGAACCTGCAGCCTTCCTGATGAGGAATGAGGTTCAAGACAGCCACTCAAGAGCAGCTGGGGATTCGGGGGAGATGTCCAGGGGAGCCCCCAAATCCACAGGCAAACTCCACTCCAGCCCTCGGCTGATGTCCTGAGCATGCATGTGACATCTAGGGACGTCTACGGAGCCCAGCAGGAAGCAGCACCTGTGAGGTCCAAGGAGCTGAGATTTCGGCGAGTGGGCTGCCCACAGGGAAGGAGGATTGAGGATTTTGGATTTTGAGTCCAGTCAAGTTAACTGCTCCTAATGTGGAAAAAAAAAAAATATTCTGCCAAGGAAGAATATGAAATTCACAGTCTGTGCCCCACATTGCCCACGACATGCAGTGTGCATCCAAAAATTACCAGAAATCCAAAGAAACATGATGCCATGGCCGGTGGTTCAGAGAAAACGGTGGAGACCAATGTCCAGACGACCCAGACGCAGCCCCGGTTATCCAATGAGGACTTCAAAGGAGCTATTTTAAATACGTTCAAAGACTTAAAAGAAAATAATGGTCCTAATGAGTGAATAGATGGGGAATCCCTACAGTGAGAAATAAAAATAAAATCCTAAGCCCCCACCACCCAAACAGATGCTCTCTTGGCCAAGGGACCCCCGAGAAACCTTAAAGGCGGGTTTCCAGCCACGCCGGGGCAAGAGGTCGGACACACCTCACTACACCCCCTCGCTCGCGCGCCAACCACTGCCAGCCTTTCTTCCCTGAGGGCTACACGGAGCCAGCCCTTTGGGGAGACTTGCTCCCCACTGATTCCAACCAACCTCCGGACTAGCCCTCCCTTTCCGTGGTCTCAACACAGCAACTGAGGAGCATCCTCTTGAGAGGAGACCCCCAGCACAGAGCGGCTCTGGCCAGTCTGCGGAGCTGCACAGGGGCCTCCCTTGTTGGCATGCAGCGCCTCATTGCATGATAACACATGTACATGTTAGGTCTCCACCCCAGGTGAGCATGTAACATGTGTGTCTGCTCGCCATGCGTGTGCACGCGCCTCCTATAACCTGTGGCATACGTGCGCTTGGCCAACCCTTCCGCGCAAACTCCCGCCTCCCTCCTCCCTCCCTCGCAGCACTCACTTCTGGTCTCTGCCTCAGCCTGCGCCTCCCAGCCGGCCAGGGAAATAAAGTCCTCCTCCCAAATCTATGGATCTCAGCGTTCTTCAGTTAACAAAGGAAAAATTGAAAATATTTACATGAACCAAAGGAAAATTCTGGAACTAAACAGTAGAATTCTGTAAATGCAAAGGAAAAAAAAAAAAAAAAAAAAAAGAAAATCACGTGAGCTTAATAGCAGATTGGAGAAGGCATAAGAAAGGTCAGAAAACTGGACTGGCGCGGTGGTTCACGTTCGTAATCCCAGCACTCTGGGAGGCCGAGGCGGGCCGATCGCTCAAGGTCAGGAGTTTGAAACCAGCCTGAGCAAGAGCGAGACCCCGTCTCTACTATAAAATAGAAAAAAATTAGCCGGGCATGGTGGCGCATGCCTGTAGTCCCAGCTACTCAGGAGGCTGAGGCAGGAGGATCGCTTGAGCCCAGGAGCCTGAGGTTGCCATGAGCTAGGCTGACGCCACGGCACTCTAGTCGGGCAACAAGAGTGAGACTCTGTCTCAAAAAAAAAAAAGATCAGAAAACTTAAAGATGTATCCATAGACATTCTTTTGAATCCAATCCAAACTGCAGAGAGAAAAATACTGAAAGACAGACAGAGACTCTGTACACTGGCGGGGAACATGTGGAATCCGAACCACGGGTGAGGGGAGCCCCCGCAGGGCGAGAGAGAGAGAGGCGGGGCCAGAAAAAGCATTTGGAGAAGCAAGGCGGAAATATGGCTTCATGCACTCAAGACCCTCACGACATGAGTGACACACGTGTTGTGTGCCACACCCAGTCCCACCGTGCCAACCTGACGAAACCTCGGGTTCAGAGACCATCTTGAGAAAACGACGCAGATGCCCGGTGGGACAGAGTGCATCTGGCTCCTCTCGGGGAAACGGTGTCCAGGAAACAGGAGAGCCAAGTCGTCCCAGGCCTGGGACACGTTCAGCCCAGAACTCCACATCCAGAGAAGATCCTCCCCAAACCGAAGGTGACACGGAATCCCCGGGCAAAAGAGAGAGTGTGTGCTGCCAGGAGCCCCGAGGCAGTGGAGGCAGCACCGGGAGTCTCTGCCGCAGGGAAGGGCGCCGAATGCAGACCGGGCCAACAGGAGGGAGAGAGGAGGTTAGCGCGTGAATACGAAAATCATCTTTCCCTTTGTCTCTTGCTTTCTTAAAAAGATAACTGGTTGTTTGAAGCAAAAACTACAACAGGGCTCGTGCTACATACTGGGTGGCGACTGTCAAAAATGCAACACAAAGAGGTTCACCTAAAACATTGACAGAGAAACTGGAACACTAAAAAGCAATTCGTTAGGCCGGGCGCCGTGGCTCACGCCTGTAACCCTAGCTCTCTGGGAGGCCCAGGCAGGAGGATCGCCCGAGGTCAGGAGTTTGAGACCAGCCTGAGCAAGAGCGAGACCCCCCATCTCTACTAAAACTGGAAACAAATTAATTGGCCAACTAAAAATATATAGAAAAAAATGAGCTGGACATGGTGGCCCGTGCCTGTAGTCCCAGCTACTCGGGAGGCCAAGGCAGGAGGATCGCTTGAGCGCAGGAGTTGGAGGTTGCTGTGAGCTAGGCTGACGCCACGGCACTCTAGCCCGGGCAACAGAGTGAGTCTCTGTCTCAAAGAAAAAAAGTACTTCGTTAACCGGAAAGAATGTAGGAAAGCGTGAAGTTTCTCCACGCTTCACAGAGAAACCTCGGAGGAGTTTCCGTAAGACCAGGGATGAGGCCAGGACGGCCATCGCTAATGCGGCACTGGCCACGGCGTTGCTCACTCCCCTGAACTGACCTGTCGTGGGTCGTGAAGTCAGGTCAGAGAGTTAGAGCCAATCATTTTAACAAGACAAAGAAAAACAGAAAAGCTTATGCACTATAACTAAGGGTAAGTACTTTTATGGGAATTTTTGTTTTTACACAAACATATTTATACACATACATAGTGCAATACAAAATGTTTTCCTCATATGGGCTGTAGGGAAAACAGTTTGGCAAATGCTCATGTAAGATATCACTGGAGGCCCCGGCCAACGCCATGCGGCAAGGGAGGAACAGAGCTGTCAAGATTGAAAGAGAAGACTGTAAGTCTCGTCATTTGCAGATGATATAATCCTTTATACAGACCACCCGACAGAGTCAACAAACTGTTAGAAAGAAGCAGAAAAGATGTCCAAATGCAAGACCCACTCACCAAACTCCTGTTCCGCTGTCGGCAAAAACCTACTGCCGTGTTTCCCCGAAAATAAGGCAGGGTCTTATATTTATGTTTCCTCAAGAAGACACCCTAAGGGCTTATATTCAGGGCATGTGTTATTTTTTTTAAGTACAGTACAACAATCTACATTTATTCAAATATAGTTAAGTCGTCTTTTTCTGGTACATCATCATCACTCTCCAAACCCCGAATTCCATCCTGAATGTCTTGCAACTCTATTTCCTTTAGAACCATTGGCCCGGATCTCTCATGTGGAACAATAGAGCTCTCACAGGGCAGATGAGAAGGGCTGCTCGTCTTCTTTCCTGCTCCGCGATGAAATACACGGGTTGTGCAGATGCGCTGCGTAGCCACGCCCGTCACTGGGTCTTATTTTTGGGATGGGGCTTCTATTGTGCACATGCTTAGAAATCCTGCTAGGGCTTGTTTTATGGGTAGGTCTTATTTTCGGGGAAACACGGTAGGAAGATACAAATGAGACAAGGCACTGCTGGCAGGGTGAGCAGTTATCTGAGACAGAGCGCCCAAGACGTCTGCGGGAACAGATGGAAAAGAAATCTGAATGGCTGGAGGCCCTGCTGTGGCCTGAAGGCCTGTGCCCCCCAAAACTCGTGTGTGAAGGCCTCACCCCCAGTGGCTGTGTTTGGGGACGGGGCTTAGGGGAAGTAACGAAGGTCAAATGAGGTCATCAGGGTGGGGCCCTGATCTGACGTGATTGGCGCCCTTAGCAGAAGGGACTCCAGAGCGTGCTATCCTCTCTCTGCACCTGGGGCCACCTGCCACCCCCGCCTCAGCTTCCGGCCTCCAGAACCACGAGAAAATAAACTCCTGCCATTGAAGCTGCCTGGTCCATGGCGTTTTGTTAGGGCAGTTGTGGGGTCCCCAGCTCCCCCTTTCCGTGTCCTGGCTGAAAGTCATGTAGCGCCTTGGCCGCCCTGGGGCCCAGACGGCTGCGGGTTTTCCGGCAGGCTCGAAGCCAAACGGGGCCCTGGCCGTTCCCAGGCACTGACAAAGGAATCCAGCTTGTCGCCAACACCCTGAAAGAAAGTGCCCCAGCCACCAGCCCAATCCCACAAACCCGCATGCAAAGTCCACATGCTGACCCCCGCCCCCGGCCGCAGCACAGCCGGGCGGGTCAGCCTGGCCTCCTGCTGTCTCCCGGGAACCAAGGCGGCTCTGCGGGTCACGTCCCGGCAAACGCTCCGGACCGGCCACCCTGGCATTGAGCGCCTGTTTCGTAGGAATCCCAGCAGACCCGTCTCGGAAGAGTTTGGGGTGTCTTGGAAGAGTTTGGGGTGACCCCCAGCTGCCACCTCGGGGGTGGCCCCAGCCACACCTGCAGGGGGGATGAGGCACCCCTGGCAGGCTGGCGCGGGCAGGGCGGGGTGACTGTCAGGGTGGGCGTCAGGGGTCTCCCAGACTGATAAATGCAGCGAGGTCTCAGCCACAGTGCCAGCGGGGCAGGGTTTGGTCTTGGCTTTGGGTTTGTTGGGGTTTCAGGTTTTTTTGTTTTTGTTTTTGTTTTTGTTTTTCCCGAGATCCGTGTGCAGCTTAGAGACAATTTTGGAAAAGAAGAGCAAGGAGAGCCAGGCGCAGTGGCTCACGCCTGTAATCCTAGTACTCTGGGAGGCCTAGGCAGGAGGATCCCTCGAGGTCAGGAGTTCAAAACCAGCCTGAGCAAGAGCGAGACCCCCGTCTCTACTAAAAATATAAACAAATTAGCCGGACAACTAAAAATATATAGAAAAAATTAGCCGGGCGTGGTGGCGCATGCCTGTAGTCCCAGCTACTCAGGAGGCTAAGGCAGGAGGATCGCTTGAGCCCAGGAGTTTGAGGTTGCTGTGAGCTAGGCTGACGCCATGTCGGCACTCACTCTAACCGGGGAACAGAGTGAGACTCTGTCTCAAAAAAAAAAGAAGAAGAAGAGCAAGGGGTGCGGGAGTCCCCCCCCATGTCAACACGTAGCAAAGCGGTAGCCCCGGAGGCACGGCCAGGAAGACGGGGCCGGGACCAGACGGGCTCAGAGGCAGCCTGGCCGGGCTGCGCAGAGAGCAGCGTGGGACGTGCGGCCACACAGGCGTGGAGCCAGGGCCACCGCCTGCCCTCAGCGAGCTGGACCCCCGGGGAGGCCTGAGCCGGGCCAGGCAGGGCCGCTGCCCTGGTCCCAGAGCCCGCAGGCCTGAGACCTCGCGCGCTGGGGGCCCGGGACAGAGGTCGGGCGTCCCGCTCAGAGGAGAGGGAGACGGGTCTCTCCCTTCCCCCGCTTTCAGTCCCACACCGGCCTTGGGGACACTGGGTGACCCCGGCCGGCGCCGGGAGGGCAGGTCGTCGCTCGGCCCATCGGTCTCTCCCGAAGCGACCCTCACAAACTCGCCGGGAGCCACGTCTCGTGGCCCGCAGACCGTCCCAGGGACAGGGTGTGGCACAGTGGACGTGGCCCGTGGCACAGGGGACAAGGGGCAGCGTGGAGGCGGGTGGGAACCGGCTTCTCACATGGGAGCCGGGACCCGACGGCCGCTTCACACCGTGCTCGGTGGTGAGAGGCAGGGAGCCCGCTGGGACCCAGCGCTCACGGCCCAGGGGCAGCCCTAGCGCCGCTTGGGGACAGGGACGTGGCAGCCTTGGCGGCGCCGGACCAGGGACGGCGCACCCCCCTGGTCCCGTGAACGCCCCCGGGAACCTCGTCAGGAAACAGGGTCTCTGCGAATGTCAGCAGGCTGAGGGTCTGGAGACGGTGTCATGCGAGAGCCAGGACGAGCCCTGAGTCCAAAGACCGGTGTCCTCGTGTCCGCTGGGAGCCGGGAGGGCGGAGGGTCCCCCTGGGCCCCGGAGGGAGCACGTTCCCGCCAGCAGCTCAGCCTCCGACTTCGGCCTTCAGACCTGGCGGGGATGAGCTTCCCTTGCTCTGAGCCAGCCATGTGGGGACCCCTGTCACAGCAGCCCCGGGACACGTGTGAAGCTGGCCGCAGGCTCTTCGTGCCCCAGAAGTGCGCGTGGCCGCATGGGATGGAGAAGGACTGTGAGCGGCCGCACACGGCCAAGTCTACAGCCAACACGACAGTGGCACCTGGAAATCACTGCCTTGCCCGTCTCCAAGAAAGTGACAAGGAAACCTCTAGAAAACGTGGTCTGAGCAAAGACAGAGACACCTCCCCAAAAAGGCTCCTGAGTTTCCCAAGAGGTCCTGGGGCTCCCTGGGCCCGGCGCACGCAGGCCACACGTGCTCCCTGCAGCACGGCAGGCCTCCCGGACTCGGGGCTGCCGGGAGCCGAGTCAGCAGGCCAGGGCCACGGGGGTCAGGCTGGCCCTGGGAAGGGAAGACGCTGGGAGGCGGCTTTTGCAGTCGGGGTCACATCCAGGGACAACAGGGGTCAGCAGGGCCCGGGGAACTCCGGGCCTCCGCCCTGCCACGGGGAGAGCCCCTGACCTCCCGCAGATGGCCGAGGCCCGGCTGACTCTGGGGCCCAGTCGCTGCCGCAGCAGCCCTGTCCTGGTGCAGACCGAGGGTCTGAGCGGCCCCAGGGGCAGGGCCGGCTCCGGCCTCCTGCCTTGACGGCTTTTCTACCTGAATCCGGACACGGCGCCAGCACGGCAGAGCAAGTCCCTGCTCTGGTCCCCACGCTCTGCAGAGACGTGCCCGGGCTGGCTCTGGGACGAGGAGGCCTTGGGGGACGTTCCTGCGACTGGACCAGACCCTGCACCCATCTTGGGGCAACCCTGTCAGCTGCGCTCTGACTCACCAACGCCATTTTAAAGCCCCTCCTTGCCGTTCCCGGCTCCCTGGAGGCCTGCCCTTCGGTCTGCGTTCCGCCTGTCTCCGCGCCAAGAAAGTACCTGCACATCGGTAGCGAGACCTGCCGCCGCCTCCTGCGTCGGTGGATCTGAGAAAACCTTCCCGAAGCATCTCGCCGTTTTGAGGCTCGGTCTGGTGTGTGCCGCGTGCGCGCAACTCTTTCCATGAGAGATCGCTTCAGCGGTGGACTCCGGCCCCAGCAGAGGCATCTGGGGCGGCTGCACCTTGTTCCACGGCTGTTCTCGGTCGTGCCAGTGGCCACGCGACTGTTCGTCGTCCAAACTCACACGCAACAGGGTGACTTGTGCCGGACGTAGGTCACACTCCACCAACACGACGTTAAAATCTTTAAAAAGAGACGGGGGGGGGGAGGGGCTTTGCACCGCCCTGGCTCAAAGCCCACCGGGCCACACTGCCGGGCCAGCCCCCCGCCTCCCCGGGGCCTCTCCCCCGGCACGTCCTGGGTCTTGAGGTAGCAGGGGCCCCCGCCTGAAATCCCCACGGCTGGGGGGGGAGCAAGCAGGAGGACGCCGGGTGGGCCAGGTGGCCAGTGAGGCCCAGACGCACACACACACACGGAGCAGCCGCAGGGTGGGGGCAAGGGGGCTTCTCTTAGCATCTCGGGTCCTGCCGGGGGACTCGAGTGTCCCCTCAGCCACCCGCCAGGCTAAGTGGCGGGGCCTCCGGCAGGCTGCCGGGCACTGGCTCACCCAGGCCTCCCGTCTGAGCCCTCTGGGGCCCTGGCTCTACTGCCCTGAGTCGGCCCGGCCTGGCCCTGGTGGCCCAGGAGCCCTTGTGGGTCTTCCGGATGTGCCCATACACCCCCCCACCCCAGGACTCTGGGCCTGACAAAGCCCGTCCCCTCCATTCGCTGCACGGGGGCCACCGCGACCCCCAAAATCCCAGCCATCGAGCAGGGCCCGCAGCAGCCACAGCGCCCCGGGTGCGCCGGTCTCCTGGCGACTGCTGGGCACACAGGCCGCAGGAGGCGTCAATGGCACAAAGGAAATCGCCTCGGGGAGGCGTGAGCAGAGCGCAGAGCACATGCCTGGCCTCCCGCGTGCTCACGCCTCGGCGGCACCTGGCCCTGCGGCTGCGGGGACCTTGCAGAGCAGCCAGCCCCCATGCGCCCCGTCCCTCCCTGGGCCCTCCAGGAGCAGCCCCGTCGGGGCCCCAGGCCACAGGACAGTGGCTGGGCACGGCAGGCCACCCTGGCAGGAACCTGTTCACCGCAGTCTGCACTCCTCCTGCAGGCTGGTCCTGCCTCGTTCTCCTGCGCAAAATGGCCACAGCCCTCTCCGAGCAAGGCTGCCATGGGCGCAGGTGACACCCGGTGCCCATGCCCCGAGGACGCAGGACCCCAAGGACACAGGTGCGGTGACCCCCAGCGTGCCGACTGGGGCCACCGAGCGTGAGAGGGCGGAGCTGGCCGGCCGGGAGGAGGCCCGGGAGAGGAGCACCTGCCTCGCCCAGGACCTGCGTGCGCGTCCCCGGTGCGGGGCCTCACCTGAGACCTGCCGTTGCTCAGTCGACTTCCCAAGAACAGAGAGAAAAGGGGACTTCCAGGGCGGCCGTGGCCCCGGGGGTTCCCACCCCATTTTTAGCTGAGAGCACTGAGGCAGAGCTCCCTCCCCCAGGCCCGACTGTCGGGGCAAAAATAACAACAATGTCACGGACGTCTGGGGCCAACCCAGGGACGGGCCACGCGGGCCACGGCACCCAGCAGAAGACCCGGCTCTGCAGGTATCCCAGCCGCCAGGAACCCCAGCCCGGGGCTGGCCCAGGGGCCGGTGGGGGATGGTCTGCGGGCCCCTGGCGGGGAGCCCACCTGGACTGCCCGTGCAGCGTGGGCACGCCCTGCAGCTGCTCCTTCCCTGCGTGGGACACAGGGATGCCGGAAACAGCCGGAAGTGGACCCGGAGAAAGCAAGGGGCCGAGACTCTCGCAGGGGCTGGGGCCGGGCAGGCCCCGGCCAAGGAGGTCAGAGGCCCCAGGGATGGGGGTGGGGCAGCAGGGCGCTGTCCTGTGCTGATGAGCACCACAGGCCGCCTCAGCCCACATGCCCT
>VSMD01101259.1:0-16336 GCA_008750895.1 Mirza zaza | reverse complement strand
AAAAGAACAACATGTGATCATTTTTTTAGTGATGATAAAAGATTCCTTTTAAAAAATTACATCTTCCATTGTTAAACGCTATCAGATATTTGCATTTTTGTCTTAAGATATTTAGGGCATTAAGCTTTTTTAAAAAAACCAATAAAATAATACCACCAAACAAATATCCCCAGCCTCCTGGTGACTCTACCATAGTACATGACTAATACCATTGTCACCTTGGGAGAAAGTTTCTAAGTTTACTAAGTAGAAAATGTGGAAAGCATAAGAATGCTTTGATTATAAAATGAAGAAGACCCCACGGAACCACACATATGAGTTAAAAGGAATTTTTTATAGTTCCAACCCCTTAATTTTTTTTTTCAATATATATATGGGATCCAAGATAAAGAAAAGTTTCTCATTTAGTGAGTGACTCAGCCTGGTCCAATCTTCTGACTTGAGGCTCAGTGCTCTTTCCTCTGGATCAGACACACAGAGATGGGGAGAGGCAATGAAGACCCTGGGCAGTGATGGTGATTTTGGAAAGCACCAGGTGCTTTCCAATCAGAAAGAATAAGGAAGGGGATGAAAGTGGCTGGAACATTCTGAAGACAAATGTTGTCATGTTTGTGATGGGGCCACAAATAAAATATGCTTTAGGATTATAGTTGAGATACTGAGTTTGCTGTTTATACCCCAGCACTGCTTATTTTCCCTCATCACAGAAGCAATCTAGTATGGTTTCCCTGGCTGCTGACTCAGTATTTGTCACATGATTCCAGATTTTCCTACTTAGTGATAATTAAAATTCCAAAGGAAGCATACCATTTTTTAAAAATCACTGTCCTGCCATGGTTTAAATATAAAGTATTGAGCAAGTGGGCCAAAAACAAGCAAGGAACTTTCTTTCCTCTATCAGTAATAATGAACATTGTCATAAAATTCAAGTTACATTCTCTCTTGAGGGCAAGAGAGTATGCTGACAGTGCTTTTTACTTAACAGCCCTGACAACCAACTCAAGCATAAGCATAGCAGCCATAAAGAAACATCTGCTGAACCAGAAATATGGAGACACATGAAATCTGTGATGAAAAGAGAAGATGGCACTGGATGCATGGTTACTCTGGGATGCAGGTCTATGCCCTGCTTTTTAACCCCGAAGCTGATGCCTTGTGCATTGAACTGGGGAATTATTCTAAGATTTTGGTCATATATCTTGGAATTCAATAGGAATCAACCCACATGTAGGAAGCAGCTTCTAAATCCCAATCTCTGGGATACAGAGAAGGAGAAGGCAACTAACTCTCACGTAGAGTACTACATAAAGAATGCTTTGGCTGGCGTGTTGGCTCACGCCTGTAATCCTAGCACTCTGGGAGGCCAACACGGGCGGATCTTTTGAGCTCAAGAGTTTGAGATCAGCCTGATCAAGAGTGAGACCCCATCTCTACTAAAAATAGAAAGAAATTAGCTGGACAACTAAAAATATATAGAAAAAATTAGCCGGGCATGGTAGTGCATGCATGTAGTCCCAGCTACTCAGGAGGCTGAGGCAGAAGGATTGCTTGAGCCCAGGAGTTTGAGGTTGCTGTGAGCTAGGCTGATGCCACGGCACTCTAGCCCGGGCAACAGAGTGAGACTCTGTCTCAAAAAAAAAAAAGAATGCTTAACGTTGCAGCAAGACAGAGAGATATGCACTTAGAACTCATCCAGTGTGACCCTGAACGCCAAGCTGCAGAGAGGTAAAGTAATGAGTTCAAACAGCAGAACTCTGGGTGCCTGAACCCTGACCCAGGGATCTTTCCAACACAGCCATTCAAAATGAGAATATATTTTATTTCACTATCTTTTCTTGTCTTCATTATTCAAAATCTTTATTTCTGACTCTTAGACAAGGATTTTTTTTAGCAAAACTTTCTAGTTGAATATCATTGGAACAAGTTCTCACTTAGCTTAAAACACAATCTCAATTTCCTCCAATTACTGAAAATATACACTGTAGTATGTTACATTACAGACTATACTAAAAAGGAAGAGGAAACAGTTTAAGCTAGATAAGGAAGAACTTGAACAGATTCCGGATACCAACAGGAATCATGGTGTCACAACCCACAGCTCTAGTCATCTCGAAAGCAAGCCCTGCAAGATCACAGGAGAAAAGATGGGCTTCCTTTTTTCAGCATTTGGTTAATTAACCAGAACATCTACAGGGTGTTACCAGGAAACTCCAGAAAATATCACATTTACAATGCATACAAAGTATAGTTAAATGCCTTAACCCACATTAGCCAGCCTTTTATTGCACATTGGGAGCGCGGGCAAGTAATGAGTTAATTCATTAGGAGTGAAGACAGCAAAAAGTGAATCAAAACTTTGCCCTCCCAAAAAGAGGTCATACCAGTTTCATTTTCCTCATTCCCTATGAGTAAACAACTCCTATGTAAGTACTAAAATGCAGGATCTACAGAGCTTTGCTTCTCAATTTAAAAGGTAGAGCAAGGTTATCTTTCATGATCCTTTTGCTCAGGGAATAACAGTTCTGTTTTTGCTTCTGAGCACATACAAAAAATTTTTTCCATGAAATTTAAATTATTACTAGCTTATTTTAACAAACTGAAAAACCTGAGTGTAAGAAAATCCTGAATGAAACATCTCACCAAATTTGAATCCTCACCCAAATCACATGGTAGGCCATATTCAAAATCCTACAGGAAGTTTGAGGGAGAAACTTTAAGAAATGGCCCTTTATTCACGAATAAAACATTAATGAAAAAACGTTTTAATTTTTAGGCTGAATTAAAGTATGCTTTTAATGTCATCTTCCCTTCACCCTGCTGTAATTAACCAATTCAGATAGATAAAATTCATCTTATTTTGAAACATGAAAATAAATGAAGCCTGAAAAATAATTAACTAAAAGAGGAAGCAATCAGTTAGACAACACATTTCCGCTGTGCTAGGGCAAGCTCACGCTTGTAAGTGTGAGCACACCAGATTCTAGTATAAGAATATCTGCTAGCAGGGCACAGTGGCTCATGCCTATAATCCCAGCACTTTCAGAGGGAGGCCAAGGCAGGAGGACTGCTTGAGCCCAGGAGTCAGGAGTTTGAGAACAGCCTGTGCAACATAGTAAGACGCTGTCTCAAAAAAAAAAAAAAAAGTTGCTGGGTGTGCTGACACATGCCTATAGTCTGAGCCACTCGGGAGGCTGAAGCAGGATGATCACTGGAGCCCAGGAGTTCGAGTTTAGAGTGAGCTATAATCACGCCACTGCACTTCAGTTTGGGCAACAGACTGAGACCCTGTCTTTAAGACAAAAAAAAAAAAAAAATCTACCATTGTATACACCCACATTATATACTGCAAACTGCTTAGTTTATTCAGCTGGTATTTATTGGTTCCCTACTATGAGGAAGACTCTTTTAGGCTTTATGGGAGAGTTAAGAAGTTATAATAATCCCTGACTTCCTAAAAGTTGAAATCTACTAACAGAAATAAAACGCATGAATGATTACAGTGCACGGCAGTATAAAATAAGTGTCATATTAGCATCAAAAAATGTCAAATAACCTAAAATTGGTTATTTGTTTTAAAGTAAATCTCTGCATTTGCCTATAAAAATTAAATGATGAGGAAGAAAGTTTAAAGAATACCTATGATATCTGAGAATAACAGAGGGCAAACCATGGTTATTAACACAAAAGAAATGTCAAAGTATAAGAAAAAACACGTGTTGCACAATTAATCACAAAATCAAAAGAATCCTTTAGAGGTCATAAGGTTTATGCCTAGTTTTCATTAATCAATAAATATAAAATACTGTGTTCTAATCACACTAGAACACGATTACAGAAAAACAATGCACAGACATTTTAAAGTTTAGGCTCTGTGATTAATTCAGATAGTGAAATTCATCTGATTTTGAAACATTCAAATAAATAAAGCCTTGGAAATAAGCAACTAAAGGAAGAGGCAGTCGCTTAGACAAAAGATTTCTGCTGAACACACTTACTATGTGCTTGGCATCATGAAGGGTACAGAGAAGAATCAAGGGGGAAGCTCCTTGAGGGCAGGGTCTACACCTCGTCCACAATTCTATCCACAGTGCCCAAGACACCCCTGCCTCACAGGAGGTACCCAACTAATATTTTCAAAAAATAAACTTAGAGGAATGAATAATTGAATAAATGAATGAAGGACAAAACCCCTAACTTTTGGCATTTATATTATTAATAGTAACTTATATTAATTCTATTTTAGAAAAAAATATATACCTTTGTAAATAAAATACCTAAGATTAATACTAAAAAGAGAGATTAGAAACCAAATAGCAAGAAAGAGGGAAAAATACTAAGACCTGAAGAAAGATGGTATCATCAGTTGAGTATTATATTTATCTCTGAGTTTCCTACCAGTCAAAAGACAAAAGGGAAGCAATTAATTTTTCTGTTCTTACTGTCTATTTAAAGGGAAACGTGTCTTTAGAGAAAGTATAATTTTCTCGGAACCATAAGAGAATTTTCACATAGAAATGTACATATAAGGAATTTAAATCTAAGGAGTCTGGGTAACATAATGGGCCATGACATCAACAGCCTCTTGTTGATGATGTAGAAAGGTTCTTCATTTGGTCCTGCATTTTGCTCACTTTTGATAAAACTAAAAGAATGGCAATAAAATGTAACTCGAGTAAGGCATTTTTATTGGCAGTTAAGCTTGTTTCTTTCTAGTGATTTATTGAATTATAAAATAAAGTTTGGGGGAAAATGTAAAGGAATAGATGAATGTTGTCAATCTCAAATACCAGCTGCCTCCCTTTGATACTACTAGCAGATGCTGGCGAGGAGGAAGTGAGACATTGAGGTCTTTATAAGGAATGTTCAGAGGATAGACTCCTGATTTTGCTAACTGGATGCTTAACCAGAGGTACATCTGGAAGCTCAGAATTAGAAAATAAAAGCCTGAATTTGAGGATCTTAAAGCCAGCTTTTAAAAGGGGGATGCCTTCACTAAAATTAAGAAAATATTCAATTAAAATTCAAGAAAAAAAAATAAATGAACAACTTGGTTTTCTTTCTAAAACTCAAGCCAGGACATATTTGTAAGATACATTTATTGAGTATATTATAAAAACAATTTTGTTAAAGAAAGAGGATGGAATTATCTTCTGTTTTTATACTGTTGAACTTGTTTTGGGAAGCATGTCATGCAATGTATGGATTACCGCCTCTTCTGCATTTAATATATAATTGCCCAAACACTTCAGAAAAGGGGAATGTATTAGAGTCTGATTTATTCAAGGAACTATGGTATATAATTTTTGTAAGAAAAAAAAATCAAAGATGACTATTTGCCATTTTTATTTACCACCGGTCATTTATTTCTCCAAATAAAGATAGAAATTTTTCAGTAGTAAAAACTTCAGGCAAAGTCAAGACACCGTAGACCAAGGTGATAGGCGATTCATTGGCAAAACTGATGGTTTTGTCTGAATTACCAATTCCACTGCCCCAAGAGTCTGTAGGTCTGTACCACAACCAGCTTTGCAGTGACGCTGAACAGACCAACTCCACTGTAAATCACCCATGACAATGAGGGTGAATTTTGAAATTCATTTCCACAAATGTTCCCTGAAGTGGTGCTATAAATTTTAACACAAAATTGACCTTAAAAATTTGCTAAAATATTAAATTCATGTTTAAAATATTTATTAATCTTTTCTTCATTATTTCAAAGTCATATTTGTTCAAACAGAATTCGCACACTTGAAACACTTGAAAGAGGAATCTAATAGCTTTTCTTTGCATCCCTATTTTCTTGTCATTTATAAATTTCTAGTTTGTTAGGGCTGTACACTCTACAAGCAAAGCATCTAACTAATAGAAAAGATCAACAGGAAAGGTAAGGAAGTATCAAGCAGGAAGTCTGACAAAACAGACATAGATATATAATAGCCAATCATAACTGCTTTCCATGGTACATTTGGTACAGGCAGAATGCCAGTGATGTAGGATGAAGGAGTAGCTCCTAAGATGAGCCAGCTCTGTTCTACAACCTTAGCCAGCTACCTCCCAAATGGGACCACCAGCCTGCACATGTTATCTGCTATTTACTTAGCTGCTGTAGTTGCCCCTTTAGGGGTGTGGTGCTGTTTGAATATAGTATTTTGCTCAAATTGAGCCTTCACACATGATGCTTGTCTGAATTTTATTTGAAATGCTTAGATTAGAAATGAATGTATGCTTTTCAGATCTCCATCTCAAACTGGATTTTCCAAATATGTGCTTGACTTATACTTTATTTTTTCTGTCATTGTTCTTCTGAGGACTAACTCAGTTGACTGAGACTCTGAACAATAAAGATTACCAAAAAAACTATAAACAGCGATGTTATTTAATCATATCCTAGAGGATGGTTAAAAGAAGAGTTGACATTCCTTTTTACTTATGTTGCTTATAATTCTAGCTAGAACTGGACATTTAATGGGTTATAGAATGAGAAAACAACTTTACTCTTCAATTATTTCACTTGTGAATCCTCTGATATTGAAAAACGAAGTAGGTCATAGCTAGTCATGCCCAAAGAAAGTTCCAACATGGACACAAATGGAAAATATTAAGGCTGTGATTATTATTAAGGGACAAATTCTCAGTGCTGGAACAACAGGATTGTTAAGGCCTGGATCGGGCTAGGTGACACAGCTTGCTGAGTCGTAGAATTACTGCCTTGTTTGTCTTTGGTGCTGACAGCAGTGGGGGAGGACAAAAGGCAGAAAACTCAGTGTTTTAGGATCCTCTTACCTGGCAGAAATAGCTCATTCCATATGCCAGCCAAGCTTACCAAACCTTAGGCATGTCTCCATTAAATACATGGAGCCCTGGGTATATACCTGTAGCCTTGACAACATATATTCCTTGCTGTTTTACGAGTGAACCAAAGTAGAAGCAAATTTGAACCAAATCCAAGTCATTGATCTTCCCCATCTTTAAATCTAGATAAGACTCCTTGGTCTGGCCTTGCAGAAATAGAAATTATGACAAAGTGAAACTTACATTACCAAACATTATCTCCGATATTTTAATGAAATTAGAAGTCCTGAAGTTTACCTGGTAGTATGGATTATATTTTAAAAGGAATTTTTATTTTAAAGACAATTTGTGTGTGTTGGTAAGTATAACACCAAATTTTTTATTATATTTTTCCCACATTGTTAGGTGGCATTTTGTGGTTTACTTCAAATTAATATTATATATCATTATGAATTGGTAATTTTATTTATAAATGCACTATAGAATACTTAGATTATGAAGAACTCATTTTCTTTAGATACTATAAGCATTCAACTATTGAGCAATATATAATAAAATTATAAGAGATGGTGTTATATTCATAATTAATATTATTAGCATGTTCTTTGTTATGGGCCACAAAACTACTATGATAGGTTCCTTTATTCAGTAAGTATTTATGGAACATCTGCTCTCTTCAAAGCATAGTACTGAGAATATAACATAGCCATATGTTATATAACATATAACATAGCATATAACATATAACATATAACATAGTACATGAGAATATAACAAAGCCAAAAAACAAAGCCTTGTCCGTAAGGAACTTGTAAAGAGAATGAAGCAAGAAGATACATATGGAAAGCTGATGGAGAAATTACAAGGCAATATGGGCACACTGTTTAGCTCAGTGCGATGGTTCAGTACTCTTTTCTGCACTAGTTATTCATTCAAAGATAACTAAAAGTATGGTTCTTGCTCTCAGGGAGTAGACAATCAAAAAGGATAGACATAAACAAATGACCATTTTGAATACCATATGTTGTTATAACATAATAGAATCCTGTGCAAGAAGTATATATTATAAACACAATTAGAGAATGTCAAAATCAGCTCCATAGTAGTTTATAGGGATAGCTTTTTGACATAGGTGAGTTTGTCACCTAAGAGCCTTGAAGGATGTATAGGAGGACAGGTAAAAAGAACAGTAATGGAGGGGCCTGTTTGGGAGTGGGTACAAAATGGACAAAATCCCTGAGACAGGAATCAATAGTAGGAGCTGTGTAGGGTATGGTGACGATCAGACACCAAAGAAGAGGAGTCTCGGAAGCAGCTGAGAGACATGAGCTGCAGCGCTTAGGGACAGCTGGTTGACGGCCCACCTTGAATATCAGACTGCAGAACCTGGGCTCCATTTGATTGCTCACAGAGAGACACTAGGGGTATAATCATTACTGTTGCAGTTTGGGTCTCTGGAAAGGGAGACTCCAAAACAGAATCTAGTATTTAGGATGGCTACTAGGGAATGCTCTTGGGATCAACACTTGCACAGGAAAGGGGAGAGGTCAGCTGATTATACGAGAAGCTCTGGAGCTGAAAAAGCCTGGAAGAGTGTCTGGTGTTGGGTCTTTATACCTCTGCTGCAGTCAGTCTCTGGAAGTGGACAGTGCTAGAAATGGGCATGACCAGACCAGCAGCTCTCTTTACCCAGGGCAGTCCCTGACAGGACTGACAGGCTGTAGTACTCCCAGTAGCTGGGACAAGTCATTCCTTGAAGGAACATCTGGGGAGTCACAGTTACCAGAGTGATTTAACAATGTAATACAATGGTTTTAAAGAATGATTCAGGAACCAGCAGTACCTGGAGACTTGTTAGATAGTCTCCAGCAGTACCTGGAGACTTGTTAGCATATTATCTGGACTCACCTAAGACCTAGTGAATCACAAACTCTGGGGTTGGGGTCTATCCAGGAATTTGTTTACCTAGTCTTCCAGATGATTATGATACATGATGAAGTTTAAGAACAACTACTAAAATATTTGAAAGAGAATGAGTTCATGATGAGTAAGAAAACGAAGGAAGTGCAAAGAGCCTCATTTCCCAGAACTCTAGATCTAACTTCTTATTTTTATTTCAGCATATTATGGGGGTACAAATGTTAAGGTTATGTATTGCCCTTGCCCCCCACCTCGAGTCAGAGCTTCAAGAGTGTCCATCCCCCAGATAGTGCGCATTGCACTCATTATGTATGTATATACCCATCCCCTCCCGCCTCCCATCTGCCTGACACCCGATAAATGTTATTCCTATATGTCCGCTTAGGTGTTGATCAGTTAATACCAATTTGCTGGGGAGTACACGTGGTGGTTCTTTTTCCATTCTCAGGATACTTCACTTAGTAGAATGGGTTTCAGCTCTATTCAGGAAAATACAAGAGGTGCTATATCACCATTATTTCTTATAGCTGAATAGTACTTCTTAGTTGTATTGTTTTGAACCCACATA
Source organism: Mirza zaza (assembly GCA_008750895.1). Classification (NCBI taxonomy): domain Eukaryota; kingdom Metazoa; phylum Chordata; class Mammalia; order Primates; family Cheirogaleidae; genus Mirza; species Mirza zaza. The sequence continues at coordinate 7,056 of VSMD01101259.1, read as the reverse complement.
TAAACTCTCTTAAAACTAGTAAATAGAAGAAGCACTCCCTGTTTATTAACCATATGCTTAGTACACTTAGAATCTCCATACACCCAGGATTTGGGTGGTAAACAGTCTGTTTACAATCATGCTGTTGGAGATTTAGTATTTATTTAAATGCTAAACCCTTCTTTCACCTCAGTTACTGTTTTCAGATGGAAAGAAATTCTGTGCAGCATTCCTAAAAGACCTTCTAAACACTCAACATCCACATGGCAAAAGATCATATCATAATGGACTCTTTTTGGTCATAGGCTATTCTGAGTCCCTGAGGCAAAACCTTACTACGTAGAATCTTTGATGTTGAAAAGAGTAATGATCCACCTTATCACTTGTGGGACTGACTAAACCCAATCAGAAGCTAGGGTATTCTAGAACTCTGGTTTCTCATGTACATTGAGTCCTGCGACACACTAGTTCTTTCAACGCATTCTCCTAGTCTTGCTGGGCACATGGCAACTCAGTTAGGGACTATATGTCCCAGCCTTCCTTGCAGTGTGAGGTGGCCATGTTAGGTTTGGGTCAACAGAATGGGAGAAAAGTGAAGTGTGTAATTTCTGGTTATTTTCAACAGACAATCAGCTTTCTCTGGACTTCCTCCCCAACTCACTCCTACCAAAGTCTGGAATGCTAACGTAGCAGCAATCCAAATTGCCATGCAGATGAGGACAATTTAGAAGATGGAAGAAAAACATATAAGCAACCTGGGTCTCTAAATAATCTAAAGGTTCAGAGCTACCCTGCTAGTCTAGGCCAGAATGTTATATAAGAAAGAAACAAACCTCTAACATTTTTGTTTCAGCTGTTTAACCTTTATACTGACTTAAACATTTATAGCCAGCTGTGTTACAAGAAAGCACCTGAAATTAAATCAGGAAATAAAATCACTGATGTCCTTCATGTTCCTGAACTTCTTGGAAAGAAACTGACTTTAATTATGAATATTATCACAGATGCTACATTTAAGTATTTCCTAATCTTGAACAAAGTACAAAGAATTCACACCACTTTTAAATGGTAGGTGAGTGATCCAAAAGTCCTATTGAATAAATTAACAAGAGTACTCAGGAAGTGTTTCCTCCATCACTTAATGATGTCATGTAAATTAATTAACATTTAATAGAAAACTTAAATTGATAAGATCAAGTCTTACCAGCATGATAAATGGTAACAAGTGACTACTAGAAGGTAAGCTCCAGGAGGGTAATGAATGGCTTAGTTCTTATTAAATTCACAGAGCCTAGAAAAAATCCTGGCATATGATAGGCACTGAATATAATTATATAATTAATGAATACAATCTCTTTCATCACCCAACATCTGTGAATAATTAGGACATATACAATAATAGTATTGAAAGATTTATACCTGTCCTGAAACATTAAACCTTCTCTTCAAAATAAAACAAGATTAACTCAGTTTTAAAAATTAATAAAGACCTGAAAATATGATCTTATATCTAGAAAACCCAGAAGATTCCACCAAGAGACTCCTGGAATTAATAAATTCAGCAAAATCTCAGGATATAAAATCAATGTACACAAATCAATAGCATTCCTACATACCAGTAACAGTCAAGCTGAGAGTCAAATCAAAGACTCAATACCATTCACAGTAGCTACAAAGAAAATAAAATACCTAGGAATACACTTAAAGAAGGAGGTGAAAGATCTCTACAAAAACTATGTAACACTGAGGGGAGAAATTGCAGACAATACAGACGAGTGGAAAAACATATGATGCTCATGGTTCAGTAGAACCAACATTGATAAAAATGTCTATACTACCCAAAGTGACTTAAAGATTCAATGTGATCCCCATCAAAATACCAACGTCGTATTTCACAGATCTAGAAAAAATAATTCTACGCTTCATTGGAATCAGAAAAAAGCCCAAATAGCCAAAGCAATCTTAAGCACAAGGAGCAAATCTGGAAGCATCACATTACCAGATTTTCAAACTATACTACAAGGCTAAAGTAACCAAAACAGGATTATGTTAGCACAAAAATAGAGTGACAGAACAATGGAACAGAACAGGGAATGCAGATATAAAACCATCCATATATAGCCAACTGATCTTTGACAAAACAGACAGCAATACACACTAGGGAAAACAAGCCCTATTCAATAAATGGTGCTGGGAAAACTGTATAGCCACATGCAGAAGAATGAAATAGGATCCATCTCTCTCAACATTCACAAAAATTATTTCAATATAGATAAATGACTTAAATGTAATCTCTTGAAATGTATGACATAAAACCATAAGAACACTAGAAGACAAAGTAGGAAAAATTCTTCTAGATACCGGCTAGGCAAAGAATTTGTGAACAAGACCCCAATGGCAATCACAGCAACAACAAAAATAAATAAGTGGGGGTTGGTTAAATTAAAAAGCTTTTGCACAGGAAATAATCAACAGAGCAAAAACACAACATACAGAATAGGAGAAAATATTCACAAGCTATACATCAGAAAAAGGGCTAATAATCAGAATCTACAAAGAATTCAAGCAAATCAGCAAGAGAAAAAACCAAACAACCCCATTAGAAACTGGGCCATAGACAGGAACAGAAGCTTTTCAAAGTAAGATAGACAAATGGCCCATAAAAATATGAAAAAATGCTCAACATGGGGCTAATCATCAGGAAAATGCGAATTGAAACCACAATGAGATATCACCTTACCCCAGTTAGAATGGACTTTTATTAAAAAGTCCAAAGACAACAGATGCTGACATGGATGCAGAGAGAAAAAAAACACTTATACGATGTTAGTGGGACTGCATATTAGTACAACCTCTTTGAAAAACAGTGTGGAGATTCTTCAAAGAAATAAAGTAGAACTAAAAGTATACCTACCATTTGATCCAATTACTTTTCCTTTGGGTAAATACCCAAAATAAATAAATGGGGCCATAAATAAGTGGGACTTGGTTAAATTAAAATGCTTTTGCACAGGAAATAATCAACAGAGCAAAAAGACAACATACAGAATAGGAGAAAATAAATACCCAAAGGAAAAGAAGTCATTTTATCAAAAAGACACCCGCACATGAATGTTTATGGCAGCACAATTCACAATTGCAAAGATGTGGAATCAACCCAAGTGCTCATCGATATATGAGTGGATTAACAAAATGTGGCATATGTATGCTATGGAATACTGTGCAGCCATGAAGAAGGATGAATTAAGGACTTTTGCAACAATTTGGATGAGATTGGAGACCATTATCCTAAGTGAAATATCTAAAGAATGGAAAAATAAACACCACATGTACTCACTGTTAAATTTGACAGAGGGAAGTAAAATTCAGTGGAAATCAAGCAGTGGGGAGGGGGAAAAAAGGGGTAGCTGAAAACTTACCTAATGGGTACAATGAACACCATCTGGGTGATGGGCACACTTATAACCCTGACTCAAGCATAACAAAACTGATAACATGTAACCAAAAACATTCGTACCCCATAATATTTTGAGCTAACAAAAAAGAAAAAAAATTATATAAAGAAAAAAAATTTATGATCCTAAAACAAAACTTTTGTTATTGAACTTACTGGTTCAAGATTAATGAGCAACTGTGCTAAGGGAAAATATATCTTTGATGAGTATTACAAATAATGTTGAATATAAAAATGTATTTTACTACAGCATAGTATACACAGCAAGTTCCTTATAGAGGAATAATGCTGGGCTTGACAATCCTGGCTTGTCTTATATGTGGCTTTTACTCTACATAGTTAAGTTTCAGAAATATTTTGAAACTTTTAAAAAAAACTATAAATTAATAAGGGCTCCTATAAAGGAGAGGAACGTGCAGCTTTGTGGCCACATGTGTCCTTCTGGATCCTTGAGTGCAGCCTTTTGACTGAATCCAAACTTCACAGAACAAATCCCTATATTAAAAGCATTTGTTGTGAAGATCGGATTCAGTTGAGGGGCAGCACTTGGGGATCTGGAGGACCATATGTGACCCTAAGGCTGCAGGTTCCACACTCAACTCTTGCTAAAGTGGGCAAAGCCATTAATTCAATAAATCAATTGGTGGACTAGTTATTTTTGTTCCCTTCTAAGGCCAAAAGCTTCAACCTTAATTAGGAGTGCTTGCTATTGATCACAGAGGGAAACTGATAAGTAATAGGATGGATAGGTAAATCCACAGAATTACTAGAAAAACAGTGCAAAGCTTATTGCATGTGTTTAAGGCAATGAGCTCACATGTTGGTGGAAGTTCAAGAGACTTGGTTCATGTTCTGGTTCTGAAGTTGTTTTCTGCATCATTTGGGGTGAGTCACTGTAGAATTCATTGTACCATCATTTTTCAATATGTCCAATGCAGGTATTATTTTGCATCCACTTAACTCATGGGAACATTGACAGATTAACATGATATAAATGTATTAAAATAGAGTAGGGGCTATGGAAGAAAGATATGGTATGGATCCAAAATAGCATTAGACTGATTACTGGAATTATCCATAATTTCAAAAGTATTTCATGTCTTATTACCTATTGTCTATGTGTTTTAAGAGATAATCCTATTCATTCCATGTTAAACATGAAGAATTTTTAACAATCTTCAAAAAAACCCCACAAAAACTGGAAAAAAAATGATCGGCTTCAAAAAAAGTATCCAATTAAAGGGATATTGCACACTAAAATAGCAATTAAGATAATGAAATATTTCTGGGCTCAACTCTGTGACTGCCAAATTTCTGGTTAACTTCCCAATATAGAAATATGATCCAATTCAAATGCTTTTTTTCTTACTCCCCTCTGAAAATTTCTGGCATATTCAGAGAATAGTGATGTGAAAGATGAGAAAATCTTAATTATGCCAGAATGTACAAAGGGCTCTCAGAAAGTAAAAAAAAACATTTGAAAAATAGTTAAATATTTCCTTAGGATGAATTGCTGTCACGATCAAATAGTCTCCATTTCTGCATCATTTCTTAGTCACTGTTCAGGAGACTTGTTCTGGCTCTTAGTTTTTAAAATCTTATTAGTGGATAGATTAAAACCCAATATGCTTTCATTTTCTACACTCCTTGCAGATGCTAACTCTGGTTTCCCCTCTCTGAGAAGCTTTGCTCTTCAAGCCAGTTCTTCTAGTCTTCATGGAGTTCTTCATTTTAAAGCTGATACAGTTAGTTCCATTCTTTCAAATACAGTATCCTGATTCTTATTCTCAAGCCATCAGGATATTTCTGTGTTTGGCCATTGGAAAAATCAATTTGAAGGTGTCTCAGTATTTTTTAATGTGTATTTTAAAAAACAAAACCTCAAAATACATTTCCAACCTAAACAATACAAAACAAAACAGAAAAAGGGACAAATCACTCTGCCTCTACCTAACAGCTTCCTTTTGTTAGTGGCAACTTTTTCCCAGCCAACTAGACACAAAGTCTAATTTTAGCCAAATAAATCTTTGATAATTTGAAATAAATTACTCTGGACTCACATGAAAGCAACTGGTATTCCCAACGCAGTCATTTAAATATATGTATATGTATACATATATAAATATACATCAAAAAAGTCTGAAAAAATATTACAACTTTTTGTATAGAAATCTTTAAATCTGCCCTTTTAATACAGTCTCATTAACATTATAGCTATTTAAGGTGGGTGCCATCCTACCTAGGAAATGGCAAATTTTCAATTCTGTATGTAAATCCTGTCATCCTCTCAAAAACTGGCCCTCAGCTGTCCACCATTGACCACCGTAGACCTTCCCTCAAACCAGACAGAAGTCAGAAGAAATCAGTGTAACTTCTGTCCTAGTTCATGAGAGGCATTGGCTTAATATCCGTGTGTTATGGTTACAGTGGTTTCTAGAATTACACATGGCCTGGAGGTTTTTAAGAAAAAGTTGTAAGTGAGTTTGCTGCATATTTTCAAAGGGTTTTTAATTCCACTATAGCCAAAAAGCCAAAAAAAAAAAACCCACAAAAAAACCCCAAAAACATTGTTGAAGTAACATTGCTGAAGGACAGAGAGTGGTAAAATGATGGAATTTTACTTTAATAATTACATTTTACCACATGCTCTCAGTGTCTGCTTAAAATATTTATTTGGATAAAGACAAAAGCTATCCCAGGACATGATAAAGACTGTAAAATTCAATTTGAACACATTCTGTTGAGAATAGTTTCATTATTATTCTGTGCCAATCCCCCAGCCTACACCTAGGAATTTGGCTTGGTGGCAGTGAGCTACATAAACCAGAGCAGGCACTGTGGGCCCATGATCCCAGTACATCTGCTGTCATCCAGCATTTCAAATCTTCACTCTGTAATTATAATAGGGGCAGGGAATCAAGAGTTTCCTTATTTTAGGCAGCCCTTTATGAATGAATGCAGTCACTAAAAGGCTAATTGTATCTTCTGAGCTATTAATTGACTTAGCTCCAGGAGTACTGTATAAAGCATATGGCACAAGATCCAAGCAACTGTCCAGGGCTGTGCACAGGGGGCATTTGGCTTCTTTTTGAAAAGAAGAACTGAAGGTAATCCCTTTGCAGCTGCAGTGCAGATGGTTTTCTTTACACCATTTCACTGAATACTAAACAGAAACTGGAAAAAGTTTGAAAACATAATAAACAAACAGCTGAGTGTTAGCTTAAATGCTCTCTGCATCTATCAGAGAGAAGCATTCAGAATCTCTGGATGTTTACCAGATAGTTTAAAAGAAACAGAGACGTGGAAGCTGAATGAAATGATTTTGAAATTGTACCTAAATATGGTTCTGTGTGGTTTTCTTCAAAGCAACAATATAATTAAATCTCTCTGAAACTTCAATTATGGGTGTCATGATTCATAATCCTCGACATCATCAAAAGTTTTGGTTTCCCTGAAAATATGCTGAGATGGATAAAATTGAAATCACTCTTCCCCAAAGGAGTTACTTGAAAATCACTGCTAACCTTCATTCTTCTTCCTTAGTGTGGCAACCTAGCACCCTGTCATCCTTTCTAAATAAAAATTCACAGTGAAGCTCAATTACCATTTCTATTTAATACTTC
>VSMD01101254.1:0-28857 GCA_008750895.1 Mirza zaza | reverse complement strand
CCCAGGCTAGAGTGAGTGCCGTGGCGTCAGCCTAGCTCACAGCAACCTCAAACTCCTGGGCTCAAGCAATCCTGCTGCCTCAGCCTCCCAAGTAGCTGGGACTACAGGCATGTGCCACCATGCCCAGCTAATTTTTTTTCTATATATATTAGTTGGCCAATTAATTTCTTTCTATTTATAGTAGAGATGGGGTCTTGCTCTTGCTCAGGCTGGTCTCGAACTCCTGAGCTCAAATGATCCGCCCACCTCGGCCTCCCAGAGAGCTAGGATTACAGGCTTGAGCCACCGCACCCGGCCTGGAATACATTCTTAAATAAATGTGATTATGTTATACATCACTTTCATGTGCATTTCTCACTCTTTTTGCTAATGACTTATTACTTGTTTATTTTATATTTATTTTAGACTATGGAAATGATGTTAGACAAAAAGAAAATGCAAGTGATTTTCTTATTTGAGTTCAAAATGGTTGTAAAGCAGCAGAGACAACTTGCAATATCAACAACACATCTGGCCCAGGAACTGCTAATGAACATACAGTGCAGTGGGGGTTCAAATTTTGCAAAGGAGATGAGAGCCTTGAAGATGAGGAGAGCAGTGGTGGCCACTGGAAGTTGACAAAGATCAACTGAGAGCAAGCATTGAAGCTGATCCTCTTAGAACTACATGAGTTGTCGAAGAACTCAACGTTGACCATTCTACGGTCATTAGGCATTTGAAGCAAACTGAACAGTGAAAAAGCTCAGCGAGTGGGTGCCTCATGGGCTGACCCAAAATCAAAAAAATTATCGTTTTGAAATGTCATCTGCTCTTATTGTACGCAGCAATGACGAACCATTTCTTGATTAGATTGTGACGTGCGGCAAAAAGTGGATTTCATCTGATAATCCACGACAACCAGCTCAGTGGTTGGAGTGAGAAAAAGCTCCAAAGCACTTCCCAAAGCTAAACTTGCACCAAAAAAGGTCATGGTTACTGTTTGGCGGTCTGCTGCCAGTCTGATCCACTGTAGCTTTCTGAATCCCAGTGAAACCATTCCATCTGAGAAGTATGCTCAGCAAATCTATGAGATGCACTTAAAACTGCAATGCCTGCAGCCGGCACTGGTCAACAGAAAGGGCCCAATTCTTCTCTATGACAACGCCTGACCACACATCACACAACCAACGCTTCCAAAGTTGAACGAATTGGGCTACAAAGTTCTGCCTCATCTCCAATATTCACCTGACCTCTTGCCAACCAACTACCACTTCTTTAAGGATCTCGACAACTTTTTGTAGGGAAAACGCTTCCACGATCAGCAGAATGCAGAAAATGCTTTCAAAGAGTTTGGAGAATCCCGAAGCACAAATTTTTACACTACAGGAATAAACAAACTTATTTCTCATTGGCAAAAATGTGTTGATTGTAATGGTTCCTATTTTGATTAATAAAGATGTGCATGAGCCTAGTTACAATGATTTAAAATTCATGGTCTGAAACCACAATTACTTTATCAGTAAGTGGTAGGTGGTATAATGGCTGTTGTTATTGTTTCTTGTACTGTAGGCAATGGGGAGCTGTGGAAGAATTCTGGTCAAAGAAATACAAGGTTTCTATTTTAGAAATATTTCTGGCGGTATAAAGTGAACGGTGGATTAAAGAGAGCGAGCCTGGAGTTATGTAAGGAATTTGAGAGACAACACAATTCAAGAGAACTTTCCACCTACACTTTCTTAAGGGACAATGACAGAGGGCATAAAGAAAACAGACCTGAGTCATTTAGAATATCACGCTGAGGGGACCGGTGGCAGATTAGACTGTGTGGGAGCAGGTAAGAGGGAAGTCCAAAAAAACTGTGCTTTTGCTTAGGTTGGCTGGATGAGTGCCTGAAGGACACCCAGGCCAGATAGCCAATCAGACAGACAGATGTATGAGGGTGGAGGAGGTCTGGTTGATTGAAATTGATTTAAGGAGGAGGGGTTGGCCAACATAAGAAAAAAAATAACGATGGAAGATCACCTGCCACAGTCCACAACTAGGAATTTAACAAAAGCAGATACAGGCAAGGAGAGAGGGCAGAATCAGATTACAGAGGAAGGAGAAGTGGATGGAAGGTGGGAAGGTGGAGGAGGACACTCTTCAGATAGCTGTGCACGGAGCAGGAGTGAAGCAGAGAGGCCACAGAGCCCAGTGCAGGCTCGATTCGTTGTTCTGGAGGACAGAGATAACTGGAAAGCTTATCAGGAGAAAGCTAAGAAAAGAAAGAAAAAAATTATAGAGGTTTTGAGTTAGAATGGAATTTAAAATAATTTAGCTCACCCTTTTTATTTTATAAAGGAAGAAACTGAGGGAATGCTAACTCACTTTCAACGATTACAATTAGAAGCAATAAAAAAAATCTGAGTTTCCCATTTGAAGATTAGAAATATTTAGTAATAAGTGGAATCAGTGTTGCCAATAACAAGTTAGACTTGCCTATGTTAGTCACAATAAAAATCATAACAAAGAATAAATGACTATACTATACTATTCTCTTTAGGTTTCATGAGTCTTTGTGAATTCTTATTTATTTAATTTAAGTTCTCATTCATAAAGATAATTGGTAAAAAGAAAAAAACACCTTGAAAGATTGTAATAAATCTACACGTGTAATTAAATCTTCCAATATGAATGCCACCACGGAAAACATAAAATAATGGAAGTTAGAAGCAGGCTCTAACTTCCAGATCTACCATATATGTCCCTTTTCTGATCTTCTATTTTCCTAGGCTAAAACACAGGAACAGTAGGAACCATCTACTTTATCTACTTTGCAGGATTATTGTGAGAACTGAATGAGATTATGAATTTAAAAGCATCTAGTAGCCATAAAAGGTACTCTGTTTAGAGCAGCACTTCTTGAACTATCTGCAGTGAATAACCAGTTTTCCCCCAATCCACATGGACTGATACTTTTCTAAAACACAATTAAAGTCAATAACTAAAATACATATAAAGTTGATGGCTTGGGAATATGAAATGATGACAAAAGTTTTTAAGTGCCTACCTTCAATTTCAGTAGTAATTTTGGTGTGGAGTAATGACAAAAAGTTTGCAAAGTATCAGCTCTGTTGCTAGGCAACCTGGATTCAAATTCTTCTCTACTATCTACCATCTACATAACCTCAAGCTCTCTGCTTCATTTTCCTCATCTACAAAATATGGATGTCGATAGGGTTTTGTTGAGATCCTGTTTCACAGGATTGTTGTAAGAATTAAATAAGTCCACATATATAAACCAATTTGAATAGTGACTGGTACATTTTAAATGCTCAATAAATATTAGTAATTAACAGAATTATTATTTGAAGGCAGTGAGCATAGTAATGCAGGCAATTACTCTATGAAAGTTTTTAAGATGGAATCTGACTTTTTTACAAGTAGACAAACTCTTCAAAAATTATATCCTAATTCTTAAAAGCAAAAATTATTTAAAAGGGAAAAAAATAAAGAAACGCATTAACAAGACTGTTGATAAGAGAACAAAACAGACAATGAAATAAATTTTTTCAGGCCCAAAACTCAAAAAGAATAATATATTTTGCCAATTATACAGTTGAGAGATTAAATCACAAAATTAGGAAAAAGTATATGAAAAAGAGTCATTATTAGATAGTTGAATTGAAACAGTATTTTCTAAAAGAAATTAGATGTTTGGTGTTATTTACCTGGTTAGACTACAGACAATTTGCTCTAAATAATAATTAAGGGAAAAGAAATCTGTTTACTTCTTTAAAGGCTACTAACAAAAAAACCCACTGACTGTATTGATCAAAATCAATTAAAAGGTTTATAAGGAGAAAATGACTTTAAGAATCTAAGATATATAAAATAAATATAAGCAAAAGCAGATCATATAAATAACCCCACACGAATTAGAGAAAATACTGAGATGGAAACAAATAAAGAAAAATTTGATTTTCTCTTCTCCATCTTCTGTTCTAACGTGAAACTATTTAGTAATTCTGGCAGCACGCTAACGCCAATGTACTGGGTGCCTTGAATTGGAAATGGTAGCAGAAGAAATATATAAAGATTGCATCTATTTTTAGTCTAGAGTGACGGAAGCAGTGGGTGGAAGGATATGCCCTAGATGGTATAGAACCATAAAAGGGACTCACTGTGAGCCTGAGACAATTGTCACATACATACTACAAAAAGGAAATCTAGGACATGAAAAAACTGAGATGACACTGATTCCTGTTTGATACTAGGGAAAAAATCCCTAGCAGTTAAATTTTTTTACGTTTTACATAAAGCAGTATTTTCTGATAGGCACTCAAAATAGACAACTGATAATCAGCCAAAAATTCTTTAATTTGTGAGGTTATTTTAGTAGATACACATTTTTTAAAAATCAAACTTTCATCAACCAAGAACAGAAACCAAATATTGTTGGGTCATGTGCAAAAAAACAGGTATGATACTCAAGAGAAAATAACTAGATACCTAGAATTAGAAGTATGATTATAAATTCAGGTTTTTGAGGGGAAGTTATTAAATTATAACATGAGAACTTTTAAAAAGTACATGTTGTAGCAGAGATTTTTGGTAGCCCCTCAATATCCACTACCTTCATCTTCCATACAAATATATTTTGCGTTAGATACCTGGAAAAAGTGCTATATTTCTCAGTTTCCCATGCAGCTAGGGATGACCATGTCCTAATCAGTAAGTGGAAGTGTCATGTACAACTTGCAAGATAGTAACCTTCAAGGTAGGGTGGGGTAAACACTGCTTTAACTCTCTCTCCTTCTTGCTAGTTGGAATGCAGACTTGATGGCTGGATTTTAGGCACTCATCGTGGACCATGAGGTAGCAACTCCTGCTGAGGATAGCTGAGCAACAAGACAGAATCCTGACTCTTTGAGATTGTGGACCATTCCACCAGCAAAAGATTGCTACCTATTAAGGTTTTGTTTTGTTTTGCTTTGCTTTTAATGTGAGATGGTAATATATATCTATTTTGTCTGAGACATTATTCTATGTTTTTGGTCATTCACAGCCTGCAGCAATCCAGTCTAATGTGGGATCCTATATGTATGTGACAGAACCTAAAAGTGTGGTGCTAGTGGAGTTGGGCAGCAGGTAACAAGGACTCGTATTGTTGGCTGGAAAGCTACTTAATGTTATATGTTGGCAAAACATTTGGTCACATTGTCCCCCGATGAACCCTGGAAGACAGACCAGGTGTTAGCTAGGTCTATAGCTGCAAAGGTGTTACGAACAATTCAGAACGTTAAGTATTAGCTGGCTCCATCTTACTGCTCTTAGCAACAAGACGCTCAGATGAGGATACTCTGTTGCAAGCTGAGATTTTGTTTTAAAAACCTCTCTCCTTGTGAATTACAATAAAGTTTGACTAAGAGTCCCTTGACTTTGAGGTTTGCAGGTGTGAAAAAGCGAAGCAAAGCAATTACAAGCACTGGCTACGATGCCACAGCCACCTCCGAAGACTGGTGCCCCATCACACACTGGCTGATTTCCTGGCAGAGAAGGGACTAAGGGTGCTTCGCATGGCCTCACGGGAGTCATCAGTAAGCTCACAAGAGGGGAGAGTGACAGAGGACAAAGGCTAATAAATAAAAGACAGAATCTTAAGGTTCGAAGTGTCCAGATGAGACCTTTGGCTATACTTGTTCATGGAACCAATAAGCAACAGACGAGAAGCCTACTTAAGTTTGTCAGGGAATTGGATTCCCAAGATACAGGATGGTCTGTATCACCTGCTAACTGTACAACTTTTAAAGCAATTTCCAGGGCTCAAATCGGTACCAGAAAGAAGTGTACTCCTTAGCACCTCCCTTAGATATGGCCGCAGAGGATGGGGTGACAGGGGACAAAAGACTAAGGAGTATTTCCCACAGGAAAACCAGGGACTACTGTTAGGTAGGGATAAGGAGGAGGAGGAACAGATGGCACTAAAAGCTGCTTTGTCTACAATAGGAGGAACAAACTGACCAGTGGGGGCTTCAAAGAAGGAACAGATGCCATGTCAAGGGGGTTTCCAAGGGCTGAACAGATGTTTGGTCTACAATAGGGGGTCTCCAAGGACTGACCAACCAGAAAGAGGCAAAAAACCCATAAAGTGGAGATATGATCAAGGCCACAAAAGGGGGTCTTGGAAGCATACACACAAACAAGGTGATAGTGTCCTCAAGTGACCCACCCTCATTAGCATATTAAAAATCACACCCACCTGCACCATGACAGTGTACAAAGGCCATGGCAACCTCCAGAAATTGCCTTACAAGGTTAAAATCAGGAGGACTCACCATTCCAAAAACTCTCTACCCTTTCCCCCCAAATTTAAAAACAGTCCACCCCCAGCTTAACATCTTATTAGGGATTAGCATAAAAAAACAGAACCTAAACCTGGGGTCACGCTATTCCTTTATTAGAGCAGTCCAGTGTCTACTGACTTTGAAAGTCCACTATACTTTCTATACTCTATCTTTAAACTCAGGGTCATCTCCACTTGCAATAATAAACACATTGTCTTTCCAGAACGTACTTTCCACTTTACAATAAAGGCTGCAGGTGTATAAATCACTTTGTGCTTGTAAGTGTTCCATCATCCTGGCCTGGCTTGTGATTCTTTCAAGCATGGAGGCAAAGAACCAGGAAAACACACAAACCTGACACTATCATATGAGGCACCAAAGAATGTCCTTCAGTGCTAGGGTAGAAAGTCTTCATGACTCCTGCCGAGCAGCATTTTATCATGCCTATCAAAAGCTGATGTGTGTTTCACATTCTCTCATTTTTCGAATGGGAGTTTTGAAAATTATTTCTATTCCGTTTCATGCTGGGAAGGTTGGGTTGCTTTTTGTTTCATATTCATCAGCTCCTAGGAAGCCAGACCTGGACTTCCTGGAAAGGACAGACCATCGCCCACAGATCGTGGACTCACAAGAGGGCAGGGTAACTAGAGAAGGTTTGGGGTCCTCTCTCTCAGACAAAGGGTTAATTCTCTACGCAGCAAGAAGAGTGGCCAAACGGGGGAGACTATGGCAAAGAATGCTAGTTGCTCCCCACTATCTCCCCCTCTTTCCAAGAGACTCTAGTTTTTAGACGAGCATAAGTCAACTTGAGCTACAGACTACATTTCTCAGCCTTTCTTACAGTGACCAATAATTGACTTTCTTTCTTTCTCTTTGAGCCTTTCTTCACCAGCAAGTGGTGAAATGGATCAGTGGTTAGGAATGTAGGGTGTTCACAGGCAGGCAGGAGTTTGAGCTAGGTATTCAACACACTCGGCTCTAAGAAAGACAAGTAGGAGAAAGAAATGACAACTTACAGTTTTTGAAACATAACAGCCTGTAAAGGATAATAGTTCTGTAATCTGTAACAACCACTGGGGCAGCATTTTATTTTAAAACATGTACTTACACATATACTTCATTAAGATATTCTACAGTTTTATAAAGGCATTGTTACAGATAAAACAGTACTTCTATTTGTAGTTTTTCTCATGATCACATTCAAACATAGCTTCTTTAAAAAAATTTTTACGGTGGCTCACGCCTATAATCCTAGCACTCTGGGCGGCCCAGGTGGGCGGATTGCTCGAGGTCAGGAGTTCGAAACCAGCCTGAGCAAGAGCGAGACCCCATCTCTACTATAAATAGAAAGAAATTAATTGGCCAACTAAAATATATATAGAAAAAATCAGCCGGGCATGGTGGTGCATGCCTGTAGTCCCAGCTACTCGGGAGGCTGAGACATCAGAATCACTTGAGCCCAGGAGTTTAAGGTTGCTGGGAGCTAGGCTGATGCCAGGGCACTCACTCTAGCCTGGGTAACAAAGCAAGACTCTGTCTCAAAAAAAAAAAAAAAAAAAATTTAAATTGATACATAAGAATTATACATATTTATGGAGGTGTATGTGATATTTTGAAACATGCATATAATGTATAATGATCAAATCAAGTTATTTAGGATCTCTATCAACTCAAACATTTATCATTTCTTTGTATTAGAAACACTCCAAATCTTCTCTTCTAGCTGTTTTGAAATAGAAATTATTGCTAACTACAGGCACTGTACTGTGGTATAGAAGACTAGAACTTATTCCTTCTATCTAACTATATCTTTGTGCCCATTAACCAACCCCTCCTCCTCCTCCCAACCCCTTTCCAGCCCCTGGTAATTATCATCATTCTAGGCTTTACCTGGATGAGATCGGCTTTTTTAGCTCTCACATACGAGAACATCTCATAGTTGTCTTTCTGTGCCTGATTTATTTCACTTAACATAATGACCTATAATTCCATCCATGTTGGTGCAAATCACAAGATTTCATTCTCTTTTTATAGCTGAATAGTGTTCCAATGTGTACATATACCACATTTTCTTTATCCATTCATCTGATGATACACATTTAGGTTAATTCTGTATCTTGGCTACTGTGAACAGTGCTGCAGTAAACACGGGGGTGCAGACATTACTTTGACATACTGATTTCCTTTCCTTTGGACAAATACTCAGTAGTGGGCTTGCTGGATCATGTGGTAGTTTTGATTTTATAAACACAGAACTTTATTATCCCCTTTACCCAGTGACTGGATAGAGAGTGAAAGTAAAAAGGAGGAGATACTGACTATAAAAAGATGTATTAAACCTCTAAGAGAAAGTAAAATTTTCTATTTAATAGCATAGTAAAATTTTTAATTGGAAAATTATCATCCCTATTATAACATTTCCAAAAATTATCCTATCTGGAAATAATTATGATAGCAATGAATAAAGTTTGGAGATTCACAGGCTAGAGCTTGAAACACAACTCTGCCAATTATTAGCTCTGTGACTTCAGGCAAGTCCCTTAACCTCCATGTGCCTTAATTTCCTTATCTGTAAAATGGGGATAATAATACTTTCTACCTAATATGTGCCATTGTGAGAATTAAATGAGTTAATCCATACAAAGCACTTAGCACACTGCTTTCAACATATTACAGGCTCAACAGGCTAATAATTAGTTAGCTATCAGCCAGCAGCGCTTCACAGAACACAGAATCTCTAAGAAGTATTATGTTCCACTAAAGGGAATATATCGGTTTCTCTGCAAGGAGAAGAGAATTTTCTTGTTTATGAAAAGAGAGCTTTAATTAACACAGACTAGAAATACTACTCTGAGCCTTACTCTTATTGGGCCCAGAGTAAGTGCCATTCATTCAACAAATAAGAATCATCCCTGCTTCTTGCTCTTGTGCCCTCCCCTGCCATGTATACAATATAGAGATATGGGGGTGTCAGAGAGGGAAAACCAAGTGCTGTGCTAGGAACTGGGGGTGCAGCAGTTAACAAAGGACCATGAAGACTTCTGACTTTAGACATCAGTACACCTAAATAAATTTTGAAGATTCATAGTATTTGAAAAGAAAACAACCTAACAATACCTTCTTTGCATATTCCCCAGAGTACCTGCCCATAGCTTGTTTATAAAAGGCAACTCTCGTTGACATTTGACCCTTATTACTTTCCTTTTCCTAAAACTGTATCATCCCTTGGCTTCTGGGGTATTATTAATATTTCCTCCTGGGTCTCTGCCTACACTGGTCTGACCCTGCCTTTTCAACATGTCACAGAGTCTTTTCTCCTTTTCCATCACTTAAATATGGGTGTTCCCTAGATTTCTGTTCCAACCCTTCCTTATTCTTTCTTCTGGATGATCTCATCATCCATAGATTCATCTACTACTCAAATGCTAAGTGCTCTGAAGCATTTATTTCTAGACCCTCCTATCTCTTCTGGGCACCTGACCCGTATTTTCTATAGTGTAAGGGGGCACATTCCCCTACCTTTTGGGTTAACTATATCTTAACTTTCCACCATGTCTTACTTAAGGTACCAAGGAGCTATGTTTGACACCCATTTAAGCCTTCTTCATCCTCTCTTCTAAGTGTACACTGTAAATTTCATCTCTTTTATATTTGTTGAATCCACTGTATTATCTCCATTGCTAGAGCAACATGCCTTAGATTAGACCAACAGTACAACACAATGGTTAAGAGTACTGGCTGGGTAAACATATGGCCTGGATTTTCTTTCTCTTTCTTTCTTTTTTTTAGAGACAGGATCTTATTCTGTTGCCCAGGCTGGAGTGCAGTGGCACAATCATAGCTCACTGCAACCTCTAACTCCAGCCAATTTTAAAATTTTTTATAGAGACGGGGTCTCACAATGTTGCCCAGGCTGGTCTTGAACTTCTGGGCTCAAGTGATCATCCCACCTCGGCCTCCCAAAGTGCGGGGATTACTGGCATGAGCCACCACGCCCAGCTAGGATTTTCATTAAGGTTCTATCACTAACTGTATGCTCTACATCAAATTACTTAACATCTTTGGACCTTGAGGATTAAATAAGCCAACACATGTAATGTTTTCACAGTAGTTCTTGGCACAAAAGTAAACACTGAAATATATTAGATAATAGTTTTATTTCTATATTATTATTGGTATTTTAATTATTGCATTTATTACAGTTCTAAGCACACCAACTGATAAACGAAAAAAAATGAACCATTTAATTAATGTGTGTTATTGGAACCACTAAAAAGAACTACAGCAACTGAGGATCTAGGTCTATTAAGTGTTAATTGATTGTGGGGTTTCAACAAGTATTTTTAACCATTCTGAGCTCTGACATTTATTTTATGAACTGCAGATTAAAAATATTTATCCTATCTACTTGACTAATATAAGGAAAAATGCTATTAGCATACTACTTCATAGATATGTGATTGACCCTTATTTTTATGACACAACACTAAGGCAGGAAAAATGTACAAAGGATGAAAGAAAAATGGTTTCTGAGAGGAATAACACAATCATATAATAAAGGAAGGATATAAAGTGGAGTTTAGGAATGACGAGATTTCTCTCCTGATGAGGCTAGAAGGAAAATGAAAAACTAAATCAAGAGAAAAGATAGTTGACGGCAACCAATTAATCAAATTTGAGATAGTCCCCAAATCATATGGTATTTATTAATAGTACATGATGTCACAATCTATTCAGCGTACAATCTTCTAAATATAAAATCATGTTGAAAAAGAAAAATAGTAAATATGTTTTCCTACTAGATGTAACTGTTCGAATGATATATCAAATACATATTTATTCTCTTAAAAAGTTCTAAAAGTAGCAAGGGAAAGAGGGGAAAAGAACTTCACTACCTCAGAAAGACATTTGACAAAAGATAAAACCTTTGAACAAGACCTTAGGGATACCCAAAATAACAATCCAGTTACAGATATTAGAAATGATGGGAAAAAGCCAGAAAACACTTTTAAGGGAAGCATTTTGCCTAAATTATTTTGGAGGTGGCTCTTCAGTGAACAGAAACACACCTGGGAATGCATCTGGAAGAAAACATAATTGTCTAATCCTTGCTGAATCATTTGTGGGTCTTTTTGTTTTGTGCAATTTCTTTTTTTCTATTCTGACAAATATTCTGCTCATGTTTCCAAGCACTAGGAATAAAACTAGATGAATACAGAATAATAAAACACAAATCTAACGTAACTTATCTTTTATAAGACTGTGTTCCAGTAAGGACACATGGATTAATGGGAGAGAAAAATAACTCAGGATGTTAATAAATTAGCATCATTTTTTGCAGAAAGACAGGAAAAGTAGGTCATAGGATAGGCTGGACAATATGAGTTAACTCAATGACTCACAGAACTCATCCTGCCAGAGTGACACTGGCTTTGTGCCTTTGTGCCCCTTCACTGAATGAGTGCACAGTGGAGAGATCAGATGATGAAACTCTCTGCAAGGCTGCCATTTCCCCTCTAGTTTGTTCTCCCACCAAAAAAAAAAAAAGGATTCCCCTTTACCCCTGTATAAATGCTCATTGCTTATTAGTTGCAGCATTTCACTGGGCAATCTCTGGGTGTAATAAACTTAGGGGAGTAAGAATGAATCTCACAGTGCTAAAAGGGTTAATATTCTATCAGAAACAAAACAAATTAACCCTGAAGTACACAGTACATTCACAAATGATAATGGCAAATTCTGGTATCATAGGATTAAAAATCAACATAAAAATGCTACAATAAGAGGAAACTTACTTTAGATCCATGCAACTTGCAGGTAAATACATAACTGTCTGTTAATTCATTCAAAATGTCTTTACTAAGTGAGGAAGATTGAGATGTTAACTAGTTAAGGTTTAGTTAAAATAAGCCAAAAAGTCACTAGACTTCCAACAAAATAATCTGTCTAAATAGACAGGTCGTTTAATATATAAACTGTTTCATTTTTTAAAATGTATCTGTCAATAGGATATTCTGACATGTTTCCTTCGCACTTTAATGTGTAAATTTGAAGATTCAGATTCTTTTACTTAGCATTAAAACATATGCTTATGAACTCTGCATGTTGTCATTTTTTGGATGTATGTTAACATACGGTTTTATGGTGGAGAGTGGACTGGAAATTCACGGCTGCTCAAAGGAGGGGGGCCCAACTGAAGTCCATGCCCAAGGCCTCAAGGTCCTGGGAACCCTAATTATATCATCCTTAATATAATGAAGCACAAAATCTTTCAATTGGGAAGTAACTCAAAATTACATGAAAAAAAGTGAATCACTCAAGTTTTATACTTTTTTTGGTCCCAGTAGTATGCTAAAAAGATAATAGATTTACCAGTTAAGTGATAATGAGTAAAAGTAGTAAAATTGATGAGGTACTTATTAAAAAATACAAAAATACAGATTCTTTCTAAAACTAGACTTGTACCTCTTGCTCATTCTATATATTAATAGTTTTCTTCCCATAGTACTATAAATCCCATCATATATTTCAAAAAATCATCTTACTCATTTAAATAAAAATATCAAATTACTTAATGTTCAACTGGATTAATAAATCTGAATAGAATAATGTAAGTCATATGATTGTCTCTTCATGACCAGCTGTTTTAAATTAGTATATTAAGTAATTTACACACTCCCCTTTGCAAAGGTTGCATGATTTAATAAATTCCCATATGCCTCAACATGTGCCAACACTACTAGGTTATCTTCGATCCAGCTGCTGTTATGATAATAGCTGCCAACTTCCAAACAACTGAAGAGAATAATGAATCAGTTTCAACTTGGCTCATATGTAAACTTATATTGCTCCTAGCTAAAACATGGGCCATTTTCAACTGTAAAGAAAATTAATTAAAAAGATTTCGCCTCCACTGTTTGAGAAACATGGCTCCACAAATACCACTGAGTTAGAAGTTTAAAAGCCTACAGATTCAGGTAAACTCCCATAGGTTGGATTTCAGTCTTAAATGCTGTAGGTTGTTTTGAAGACTGGATTTTTTTTCGAGGAAACAGATCAGGTAATGCCTTGTCCTAATTCATACCATGAATATTTGAGAAGCCTCATACTGCTAGAGACAGAGGAAAGAAAAGAAAGAAAAGGAAGGAAGGGAGGAAGGGAGGGAGGGAGGGACGGGGAGGGGGGGGGGGGGAGAGAGAGAGAGAGAGAGAGAGAGAGAGAGAGAGAGAGAGAGAGAGAGACCCTTATTTGTCAAAGGCTAATTACAAAAAATGCTTCACAAACTTCAGAGGAAACAAGATATAAACGAAAAGGTCCACATTCAGACAGGATTTAAAATAGAAGAAAGCACCCAACATATCATTTTAAGTCATGATCATTCTATGAATATGTGTTAGGCACAAATCAGGGCAACATGATAGTGTTAGGCCTTCCAAGAATGAAGATATTGTATTGAATTTTAATAAAGGCTGGATAAAAAAAATCTGTGCTAGGTCAGTTACCCAGACTAATGGTTCTACAGAAAGCCCTGAAACTTTGGTGTTTCCAAAATACATACTAATCTATTTGGCATAAAGCTATACCAGTTTTTATGGAGAAAAGTAAGCCAAATATAAGAGAAGTTTGCTTAAAATAGTTCATTTATTTTTAAATGTCCATAGGAGTTGAAAATTACTCACTGGATGGACAGACTTACCCAAGAGGATAGGAAAACTCTTTTTTTACTAAAGGGTTAAAGCTGTATTATATACCATCTTCACAGGAGTAAAGCTGTACTATTCTTCCCCCAAGCAAAAGGATGGACTAGATGAAACACACAATTTTATGGTTCTGATGAATTGCCTAAAACTAGGCAAGGATCACTTTATTAGCAGCGATGACCTGATTTCTTATTTTTTAAAAATAAGGTACTCAAAAATTTTTCAGTCATCTGCCATATAGGCAGATATACATACCGGTATATCATATTGGCTGCCTGCTACAGTTTTCCACTATATCTTACCTATAATGTAAATGTGAAATTATATACCCAGGTTGTTCCTGCCCTTGCTACACATTCACAATACAGTGCTAATTTTAAAATCTCTTGAAGATGCTAACTGGCTAGACTCAGACTCCACAATTCTAGTGATTCACAGCACTTGAAACAGAATTTGTGGATGGATGGGTATGGGATGGGGTGTCTTCTCCAGGCATCTCTAATATCCTCTCTAGGGATCTGTGATACTTCTGTTGCTAGAAATACTAGACATCAATGGGCAAAGTATTTGGTTCTAGGATTCTCAAGTTAGTTGAACACTTCTAGAAGAGCTACACAGATGCCTCACAGTAATTCATAATCCAAAGAAAGGATTTCTTTTGGATTTTAGCCCTGACTTTAGCCCATGAATAAAGGAAAGAGACTATTTTCTAATACCTTGTTGTGATCATCTTTTCACCTCTATACAGCTCACAGAGGTTGTTGAAACTGTTCAAGATACAACAGATTTAACAGGTCCATCTTCAGAGCAACATAAAAGGCCAGAATTTGTTGTGAAACTGTTGCCCAGGTAAGTAGCCACAGTAATTCCCCAAACAACTGAGTCAGCACTCACCCAAATGGAGGCAGAAAAGAGGTGCTAATTCCCTAACCTCATTTAATAACATCAGTGCAAAAACTATCTGGAAAGTGTTCTAGTCTATTCTGCACAATGGGATACATGTCTACACTCGGCAACATACTGTGTAACAAGTATGAAGTGTGCACATTATTTGCTACTGCTATAATAGGCAAAGAGGCAAGAGAAATTTCATAGATAAAACAATTTTTTTGCAATTTTGAAAACATTCCATTCACCAGCAGCAGCGTGCCCAAAAAACTCTCTGGTGTGAGACAAGTTTACCTGCAATCATTTAGAATAAATTCAAGGAAGGATATGCACCAACAACAGACATGTAACATAAAAAACTTTACTCTTACAGCCTTGTCCAGTTCTGTTCAAGATAGGAAAATATTAGAGATGGCAGAGATCTATCTGTTGTTATTGTTTTCTACTTTGAAGGCTTTATGTATTAAATAATTATATAATCTTGGAATAAATATCCCTTCTATTCACTGATTTGAACATTTGAAAGATCAGCTGCATTTGTTTGCACACTAAGTGTCTTTATTCCCGGTGGTTAGGATAATCAAGAAATGCCTAAAGGTTAAAAAAAAAAAATAGAAAGATACATGAAAAAAAGATGCAGAAAGAAGGAAAAAATAAAAATATTTGAAAACAATCATATGCAGTCAGGATAAATGACTAATTAAAGTTGGAACATATAATTGTTTACAATTTGTATAAAGCAATCATATCCATGTAGTACTTCAACATAGTACAAAGGTACATAATTATAAACAAGATGATGGAAATGAAAAATTGTATCTTAATTAAGAAAAATGAGAGAAGAAAAATTATGGAAAAAATTTATGGAAAGTAGGAAGACCCATGCCACAAATATGCCAAGATAAATGACACAGGCCCAGAGGCCCTAGACTTGAGAAGGCTCTGTCTGACCTTGGCCAGCACTTATACTTCCTGCCTTGCATAATCACAGAAGGCATTCAATGTTTGGTGATGACGAGAAATAGGATTTTGAAGAACATAATTATGGGCTGCAAGTGTTTTCTGTGGAAACAAAATTATCGTTCATGTCTGAGATTGTGTAAATATGCCTTAATTTTGGTCAATAGCAATTTGAACTTTAAATAACAGAATCCTCAAACCTCCTTATGAATCACAATTCTTCAAGCAAACTACAGGGATTAGTATGTGAAAGAAAAGACATCCCAGATACTCGTTAAGAAAAAATGCTATTTAGTAGAAAATTATCTATTTTGTAGTGACACGATTTGGCCTACCTCCATGTCAAAATCAGCTCGCAACTTCAAAAAGCCACATTAAAGGAGATTTAGGCAGAGCAAAGCTAAAGCAGTCTTCATCTACCAGCTCAGGTATAAAAATAATCATAATTCGCATTACCTTTAAAAGACTGGCAATCTTACACAAATTAATGGTGTGTCATGTACAGATGGAAGGTGGATATAAACTGAGGAGAAAGAAAAACCCACATCAAAGGGGCCCAAGGAAACTTAAAGGCTTTGAAGGCTTCGAAAGTCTCGCCTTCTCTCTTGTACCTTTAATTGTGAGGCAGCAGTAAGTGCATTTTGCCACATGCTTTTGAAAGAAAAAAGAAACGGTTATTTTCTTAAGTACTAACAGACTTACTTCTCTTTCAGAAAATCCACTACTCTTTTGAAGTCAGCCACGCAGTACTCTCTTTTCATTTCCATGAGGACACTGTCAGAGGCAGATTGGACTGGAATGTGCAGAAAAGCGTAGACTCTGGGATGATTAAGGATTTTTGCCATTTCCTTTAAAAAAAAAATGGAAGGAGAAAACATTAATCATGTCAACAAATCCAGGAATGGGTTCCTTCAGATCAACACTCACAAGTGCAAGCAAATAAACACACTAGTTGAAAACAGACCAATCATCAGGGCTCTTAAAGTGAACACTGATTGGTAATGGTCTATGATGATATTTTAGAATTCAATATTACTTTCAGAGAATTCCACAGAAGAATTATTTCCTCATGCTCATTATTTTCCCTAGGTGACAAAACAGAGATAAAGTTATATAATGCCTAAAGAGTAGAAAAGATTTCTGAGTACTTCAAAAAAACACCACTCCTACTTCACTTCAAGGAAGTTTTATGTTCTGCCTATTACATTACAAGGAGAAACAATATTTAAGACAAACAGTTGACACCTCATAATACTATATACTTGAATAGAGAAAGTTTCCTAATTTAAGTTAACACGACACAGTTTTTTTTAATATTGAAGAAGGAAAAAAACCTTATAACTCACGGGTTTCTTTT
Source organism: Mirza zaza (assembly GCA_008750895.1). NCBI lineage: Eukaryota > Metazoa > Chordata > Mammalia > Primates > Cheirogaleidae > Mirza > Mirza zaza. The sequence goes on along the minus strand of VSMD01101254.1, from coordinate 11,647 downwards.
TCCTTACTGCAGTCACTTAATGAACACAGTTTTTGAGACTCTACTATGCAAAAGGCGCATGACCAGACCAACCAGCTCACCATGGCACCTACTGACATCCTTGTTTAAGATGCAAAAAAGAAGACACAGAAGGGACCAAGGGGAAGAAGAATACATCTTGCAAAGTTAAAAAGAGCAAACACGAGTGAAGCAAACTAGGAAACTCAAGAGAGTTTTTAAAAATTCTCTGAGGATACGAAGAGAGTGCAAAAACGAGTGAGAGAAGTAAAGCTGTATAACTTAACCATTTATGCAAGCATTAAGAAAACGGGTTAATGTGGCCCTTCTCACTGCTGAATGCAGTTAGACCATCAATCTGAGAGAGAGGAGGAAAGAGGGAAGGAGACAGTGAAAGAGACGGAGAAAACGAGATCACGAGCACCCACACAGAGTCCATCAGTGACTAAAAATGTCAAAAAGGAGATAGATGGTCATGAATAACTTGCACATGTTCATTGATTTTTAGTTTTCTAAGTACTATACTTTCAAATCGGTTATCTCATTTCATCCTTCAAACAATATTCTGAAGGACCTTACAGAGTCAAAGAGCCAGCGAATTCCACAGTTACTTCTTAGTTACTCAAGGGTTGGTCATACATATCGATCAACCACACACTCTGTTTCTCCATTTTCTTTTCATCAACTGTGCATGTGAGCATTTTTACCAAAGTGGAAGCCCACAGATTAACTTAAATCAGTCACCTTGTTAGCAGTAGTTTGATTGTTTAAAAAAAATAACCTTTCACTAAGATATTCAGATTACCAAATAAAATTACTCATAGATATCCTTTATTCACACCTTCTTTACCAAGAATAGGTTTATACATATTGTTACATGTAGACTACTAAACTGGAAATGAAGTTAAAGAATTTCTTGTTCAGTAGAAAAATCACTGGACACATCTTTAGTCAACACCCACTGGGTAGACAGCTGTTCGAAGAAGACTCACACTTACCATTTTGTACCCTACAGTAAATAAGCTGGCCTTCTGCTATGATTGTTTGCCTATCAGGTTTTTCACACTTGAACATCAAAATCCCCAAAAAGTTATAGAGTGAAATAATTGTACTGAGATCTTTGCTTTCTCAAGGGGCAGGACTCACAGCTTTAGAGGGCTTTTGACATACCTATTGTGGTGAGAAATGTCATCTTGACACATATTACACTTTGTCAGATGAAACTTAACTCTCAGTCTCTGTGCCTTTTTCTCATCTGTAAAATGGAGAGAGTGATAATATCCACCTCATGGAGTTACTGAGCTACTGTGAAAATAAATGAAGGCAATTGAGTATGTGCTTATAGAGCAAGCACTCAGTATATAAATCATCTAATCCACTCTTCCTTGGAAAGTACTTAAAGTTCCTGGTAACATAATTTCATCCACATTAATGGGAACCTTATCAGCAATAAACTAGTTCCCTAACTAGCAAGTGAAAGAAAGATAACTGGTGCTGATTTGCAAAACAAAAATTTTAAAGGGGTATCCAAGCACACATGACCCCTGGGCCAGAAAAGGCAGGGCAGTTTCTCCTAGAAACACTGAGGGTGGCCTCCTACTATAAACAGGATACTGCACTAGATGAAGTTTTGCCCAGTCACAGTATGTCAATTTACTAATTAAAATGTTAATAGCAAACAAGTAGGATAAATGTGGTGGTTTTTCCCCTTTGGTTCTCAAAATAAACCTTTCCACTAGTAATTACTTTCAGCTTTATACTACAGACTTTGCAACTTTATACTGGTAGGCACCAGCACAGAGAATAAAAATAAACCTGCCCCTTAATTAAAGTCTGTGTTTCTGCCACTAGGAGAATCATTACTTAACCTAGATTAATGTGCCCCAAAGAGACACAGTACATTATTTTTTTGTTTTCTTTTTTCTTCTACCCTCCTTCTCACTCAGCACTCTTGGATAGGATAACCTGTGTTCTCTTCACCTTTCAAAAACTTCCTCCTCTATGATCTCTCAGCAACCTGTTCCTGGTGTTAATAAAATGTGTGCTTAGTCCTACCTGGCAATATGATAATGAATCTCCAGAACTGAAAGCTCTACAAGAGCAAAATTTATTTTATTCCTCTCTCTGGATCTCTGCGGTAGCTAGCACTGTGCATGGCACACCACTAAACGTTTAAAAATAAATATGTATTAAAACTACATCAATGTACATAAAAAGATATTTAAATTTTAATTACTTTTTGATAGTAAGACAAATTTTCATGAGTACTAGACAGAGAGGTGAGGAAGCTACAAAAGAAAAGTCTGAAGCTAGCAGAGGTTGGTTCATGAGGTTTAAGGAAAGAAGCTGTCTCTAGACCATAAAAGTACAAGGTGAGGCAGCAAGTGCAGATGTAGAAGCTGCAGCAATTTACACAGAAGATATAGCTAAGACAACTGATGAAGGTGGCTACGCTAAACAGATTTTCAGTGTATATTAAATAGGCTTCTACTGTAAGAACATGCTATCTAGGACTTTCATAGCTAGAGAGGAGAAGTCAATGCCTGGCTTCAAAGTTTCAAAGGATAGGCTAACTTTCTTGTTAGGGGCTAATGCAACTGGTCAACTTTAAGTTGAAGCAATGCTCATTTACCACTCTGAAAATCCTCAGGCCCTTAAGAATTGTGTGAAACTGACCGTCTGTGCTTTGACAATGTAACTACAAAGCCTGGAAGATAGCACAACTGTTTACAGCTTAGTTCACTGAATATTTTAATGCCACTGCTGAGACCTACTGCTCAAGAAAAAACAAAAAAAGACTCCTTTTAAAATATTACTGCTCAATGACATTCAAAAACTCTGATGGAGATGTACAAGGAGATTAATATTGTTTTCATGCCTGCTAACACATACAACCTTCAGACATTGGATTAAGGAGTAATTTCAACTTTGTCTTATGATTTAAGAAATACATTCTGTAAGGCTATATAGTTGCCATAGATAGTGATTCCTTGATGGATCTTTGTAAAGTAAATTAAAAATCTTCTGGAAAGGATTTATCATTCTAGACACCATTAAAAATATTCATGATTCATGAGAGGAAGTCAAAATATCAACATTAACATAAGTTTGGAAGACATTGATTACAACCCTGATGGATGACTTTGAGGGGTTCAAGACTTCGATGGAGGAAGGAACTGCAGATATGGTGGAAATAGCAAGAGAACTAGAATTAGAAGTAGAGCTGAAGATATGAGTGAATTGCTGCAATCTCATGATCAAGCTTAAGTGGATGAGGAGTTGCTTCTTATGGATGAGCAAAGAAAGTGAGTTCTTGAAATGGAACAGCCTTCTGGTGAAGATGCTGTGAACATTGTTGAAATGACAACAAAGGATTTAGGATATTACATTAACTTAGTTAATAAAGCAAAGGCAGGGTTTGAGAAGACTCTAATTCTGAAAGAAGTTCCACTGCCACAGCCACCTCAACCTTTAGCAACCCCCTCCCCGATCAGTCAGCAGCTATCAACATGGAGGCAAGACTCTCCACAAATAATAATAATAAAAAGACTATAGCTCACTAACAGCTCAGATGATCATTTGCATTTTTAACAATAAAGTATTTTAAAATCAAAGTATGTACATTTTTTTTAGACACAATGCTAATGTACCTTTAAGAGACTATAGTACATTGTAAGCAGAACTTTCATTTGAAACCAAAAAATCTGGGTGACTTGCTTTATTGCAATACTTGCCATATTGTGGTGTGGTCTGGAACCAAAACTGCAGTATCTTTGAGGTATGCATGTAAAAATCAAGACACTTTAAAGGTAGCCAGCCCTGTCACCATGGGTTATATTTCTTTAGATTGGAATCACAATGTATTTTTTTATGGAAGTCATTTGTAAATGATGTGCAGGGTCCCTGATTCTCCAAAGGAAGAGGCAGAAGCAGCACTTAGTTCAAATTGTGGCTGATAGAAGAATGGCAGCCATGAGCCACCCTGTGCTCTGAGCTGGGTGAGTCTGAGCAGAAGGGCAGGTATGTAAGTGGGTGTGTATGTGCACACACGACATGTGCCTGGTCTGAGATAGGGGGTTTGAGGTACTCTGGTAGCAACTAGCATGGAAAAAGCAGCTGTTTTAATATAAAGTCTTTTATAATTTAAGGACTGATATATTAAGGCTGCTTAAAATATATACAGTGACATTTTTATAGGCAAGGACTGTAGAATGGCTAGTCAGGTCAACAAAACAGTGTTTCTATCTGGTACTATTACCTGGAGTTCTCTGCTTACAAAGTGATAGTCATCTCAAATGTTTGTTATTTTTTTCTGAACTTAAAATGTATAACAAAATTTAAACTGATTTAAAACAAATTTAATTTTACAAAGCATTCCTATGTATGGATATGCGTTTAAAAGAACTGCTAAGTTTCATTTTTATTTAAAATGAAATCATATGAATCATCATATTCTACCTGGTTTTGAATATACATACACTATCAGCATAATAAGATCACTCAGTATGTGAGAGTTTATAAAATATGTTAATAGTTGCATTCAGATTCATTTGCACTCACATTGATAGTTATCATAAAGCTCTCTCAGATTATAGCTTAGTTATGAAGTATATGCATGTTAAAATGCTGAACTTTACAGTGCTATGTTGTTTTCAACTAATCTAAGTTACACGATAAAGCAAAAAACCTTCAAAAAAAGAGAAACTATACCATTCCCTCTAAGTATTTTAAAAATAGCTTGAGATATAATTCACATACCATACAATTCATCCATTCAAAGTATGCAATTAAATATTTTTAGTATATTCACAGGGTTGTAAAACCATCACCGCAATCTAATTTTAGAACAAATCCCCCCTAAAACAAACCCTGTGCCCAATAGCAGTCACTCTTATTCTCCCCCATTTCATGAACCCTTTCCCTAGCCCTGAACAACCACTAGCCTACTTGCCATCTCTATAAATCTGTCTATTCTGGACATTTCATATAAACAGAATGATACAATATGTGGTCTTCTGTGACTAGGTTCTTTCACTTTATAATGTTTTCAAGGGTCATGCATCTAAGCTTTTATTTCAATTAGACAATAAAACATAGAAATTTAGAATTTATTAAATACATCATTTCATGCAAAAGTATTTCAGATGTTCTGAATATTATTAGCTTCACTATGATGGTAAAGCAAGTTTCACCCACACTTACTGGTTGTAACAGAAACATTCTAATGGCATTCATTTGCCAAAGATTAGCTGGTATATATCTTATTAGAAAAATTTAATAGAGACAAAAGATGGGGGAAAATATAAAAATTCCTTAAAAAATTGGTTCTCTTAAAATGAGAACAACAAGGGCTAGATATTATGTGGGGTTTTTTTCCTATTCTTTTTTGTTTTGTTGTGGTAAAACATATATAAAATTTACTGTTTTAACCATTTTTAAGTGTACAATTCAGTGACATTAAGTTTAGTCACAATGTTATACAACCATTACATGCTATCCATTGCCAGAACCTCTGCATCTTCCCAAATGAACCTCTGTACCCATTAAACAACAACTCTCCCTTCCCCACTCCCCCAGCTTCTGGGAACCACTATTCTACCTTCTGTCTCTATGAATTTAACTACTCTACATATCGCATGTAAGCGAAATCATACACTATTTGTCCTTTTGCTTCTGGCTCATTTCGCTTAGCATAATGTTTTCAAGGTTCATCCCTCCAGTAGCAATATATATATATATATATATATATATTTTTTTTTTTTTGAGACGGAGTCTTACTCTGTCTCCCAGGCCACAGTGCTGTAGTGTCAGCCTGGCTCACAGCAACCTCAAACTCCTGGGCTCAAGTGATTCTGTTGCCTCAGCCTCCCAAGTAGCTGGGACTACAGGCATGCGCCACCATGCCTGGCTAATTTTTTCTCTATATATTAGTTGGCCAATTAATTTCTTTTTATTTATAGTAGAGATGGGGGTCTCGCTCTTGCTCAGGCTGGTTTTGAACTCCTGACCTCCAGCAATCCACCCGCCTTGGCCTCCCAGAGTGCTAGGATTACAGGTGTGAGCCACCACGCCCGGCCCCTCCAGTAGCAATATTGTGTTGTTTGTTTATATCTTTTCTTCCAGGCAGTTGGTAGCTCTACTCTCCATACTGTACAGACTTCTATTTGCACTTATTTCCCTGTCCTGCAATTAAACCATACATCTTCAAACCCCACAGTACTATCTTGTTTATCCTTATCTCCCTGTTTCCTTGCTCAATGCCTGGCCCTAAATACTTAAATCATAGTTGAATGTAGGAAAGATGGAATGCCCCAATCAATTAATCAACATGGTCATTTTGGAGTAAGTCCTACAAAGGTTTCTAGGTAATGGTCATAACAGCAATGCCAGTGTTCTAGGAGATTCTATTTTGGAGTCACAATCAACACTCACAAAGTCATATAAGATAGAATAAAACCAGAAACATATGTCACCCTTTACTTCATTAATTACATTATAGCAGCTATGAAGTGAATTACCAGTACCTACATTTACTCTAGCAATTTAATAATAAATTATCATTAATAGCATCAGAGAGTGAATGAGGGAGCAGAGGAAGGAAAATTTCCAATCATTATGCCCCAAATGGGAAGGAATAGATATTGTGAACGGATTCTAATTTACATTTGATCTGTAATAATCATAACAAAAAATTCACTTCTAAACTGCAAAGAGTTAACATTTTCAGTATTTGCACTAAAACAGGTTGAAATAAAATGTCTGTTCTAATTAGCTTTCACAGCAATGTAAAAGGACCCCAGTGCTCCTTTACCATTACCACTTCATCTTAGTGTCAGAGTCAACAATCAGGCTTTACATTACCAAGATAAAAATATACTTCTTGATACTAATGTCAAAATGCTAAGAGTTATAATTACGCACACAAACACATTTATTTTCAACTGATGTTCTCAGTGTTATATTTTATTTTTAAATTATGATTCTGCTTTCTTAAGGCCAAGAAATCAAAACACAGTTCTTACATCCTGATTATAGCAGTGGTTACACAAATCTATACAACATATGTCAAAATTCATGAAACTGAATACATACCAAAAAGTCAATTTTATTGTATTAATTTTAAAATAGAATAACAGAGAAAAACAGTAAAATCTGTTGTGATTCAAACACTACATGATATGGATAGATATATGTTAAACAAAATGTATAATCCACTTACAGTTTACTTTTTTCCATTTAAGAAAAGATTAAGTGTACTAAAACATTAAAAGAATGAATCAATAGCTGATCAATTTAGTGGAGAAAGGGCAGCCCAGTTGGATTGCACATTCATCTCAGACATTTCTATTGTCTTAAATTGGCTTCTCTTAAATATGATTAAATAATTGAGGAATCCAACAGAAAGACAGATGTTAAAGATTCATTTTAAAATACTGAAGTCATTTATCTATGATCTGATTATCCAAATTGAGGCTTACCTTAGACAACTTTTGTTTCATGTTTTAGGCAGCACACAGCAGAAAGCAGAACAGTGATTTAACTGCTTTAGTTATGAGTTCCCTGGTATGCAAAACGATGCAGCTAAGCAAGTACTTCCTCACCATCAAACTATTTTTCTGCGATTGGGGATGCAAAGCAGACAATAACCTCCTCCACATTTTACAAACATTTAAACACATTATTGTCTCATTTGACAATGAAGCACTTATTCTGTGTTAGGCACTCCGTTGAACAGTTTAACTGTATCTCATTTCACTCCTCTGTGATGGAGGTATGATACTGTTTCTGTGGTAGATTGCATTGTTTGCCAAATATTCCTGCTTCCATCCCTGTGTGAGTAGTAGTGTAATCGCTGCCTACACTCAGGAGCAGCCATGTGACTTTCCATGACCACTGAAATGTGTGCAGAAGTGACACGTGCCACTTCAGGATGGAAGGTTTAAAACCAGTTGTTCTCTATGTCTCTTTTCTCCCCCTTCTTCTACAGTCTAAGTTCCAAAGTGGAGAACACATGCACAGAGCTTCAGCCAGTACTCGATGGATATGTAACATGAGCAATAAATACATTTTTGTTGTTATAAACCACTGAGATAGAGGTCATTTATTATATAACATAACCTAGTTTATCTTACTGACTGTGGATGGTTAATTTTATGTGACAACTTGACTGGGCTAAGGAATGGCCAGATAGCTGATAAAACATTATTTCTGGGTATCTGTGAGGGTGTTTCCAGAAGAGATTAGCACTTCAATTAGCAGAGAGAGTAAATACACTCTCATCAATGGGGGTAGGCAGCATCCAATTCTTTGAAAGCCCAATTTCAATGCTTTGAAAGAACAAAAAGGCAGAGGAAGGATGAATTCTCTCTCTCTTCTTGAGCTGGGACATCCATGGGCTCCTGCGCTAGGACACTGAAGTGCTTGGTTCTTGGGCCTTTGGATCCTTAATTTTACACCAGTGGCCCCTCAGGGTTCTCAGGCCTTGGGCTTCACATTGGAATTTACACCACAGGCTTCCCTGATTCTCAGGCCTCTGGACTCAGAGTGAATTACACAACCGGCTTTCCTGGTTCTCCAGCTTAGAGATTCCAGATGGTGACACTTCTCTGTTTCCACAATTACACGAACTGTTTCTCTTAATAAACCTCCTCATACATACATACATACATACATACATACACACACCTTATTATGTCTTTGGTGAACTTTGACTAATCCATAGAAACATTCTCAGGATATGAATGAAATAAACCCCAATGTTTAGAGACATTTAAAAATAATATATCTACAATCAAGAGCAGTAAGTGGAATAAATATATTTAGAAACTATGCCTGTAGGACCACAGAGTCATTTTTCTTAACCAATTTCCAATAAATACTGAAATGAAAGTATGTATCAACGTATGTAGAACAAGGGAGGAAGAAATTAACTCAGTTATAAGGATAACAGAAGGGGTTACCCCAAGTGGAGTTCAATTTTGAATGGTAAACAAAAAGTTTTCCATGAAACTGCAACATATATATGTTAAAAATAAATAAAAATAGAGGCCATGGTTTAGAATACTCCAAGGCCAACTGTCCATAGGTAACCAAAACTTAAGACATTTTGATTTCCCCAAAACAATAAGTCTAAACAAAACACACACATAAGCTTTTTGTCCTGATGACTCTGAAATTAAACCACTCAGCTATGACAACTCAGATAACACACCAGAGGTTTCTGCCTTAAAAAATGCATGACAGCCAGTCAAAAAAAAGGTCAAAATACGTCCTCCTTTATGGTCTATAAACTGTGCTGTAAAACTGAAACTTCGTGCTATATTTTGGTTTGAGGTCTCCCAGTTCATGAACTGTTCTTTTATATGCATGATAAACTCTTAAAATTCTAACTTGATCAGATTTTATTTTTGACATAATACACCCAGTGTCTGAAAAGGCTGTATATTTAAAAATATAATCCAGTGACCTGCCTTATCAGTTCTGCTTTTTTTAGCCTAATAATATCATATCGCTTTAAAAGTACACTTGGGAAAAATAAGTATACTTTGGGCTCACTTAATGATTCTACACCTCTTTATTCTTTTTAAATATACCAATTACCACACTCTTTGTTGAAATCGTTCTAAAGAAAAAATTGTTCATCTGAGGGTTGGGCTTACAGTATCTTATAAGGCTGAACCTGTTCCATTCCTTTAGAAAAAAGACAGATAAAGTAATTAGTGCACATAAAATAATGGAGGAAAACACTGTGCTTTAAAAAAATGAATTTTTCTCTATTACAAAAGCAATGCATTTTTAAAATTTCGAAGTATAGAGAAAAATAGGCTAAGAAAAACTAATTGTTGTGAAAGACAATCATTATTAAAAGAAAAATTCACCACTTTTCCTAACATCTTAAAACAGCCAAGTTATAAAATTATATCTGATACTATCTAGTGAGTTTGGACAAAGTGAAATGATTTTCAAAGACTAACAGTATTTCTTGACAATATATCATTAGGTCCAAGCTCAATTTCTTAAAAAAATGAAAGAAGGAAAAACCTTTCTTCTAAGCAAGGTCCAAATCACCCAATCACTTATACTCAAGGGGTTCATAATGCTTCCATATTAGCATAACGGGAGAAAGAAATCTGAATATGAAAACAAGAAACAAAGGAGAATCAGAGATAAGAATCAGCAAAACATTTTAGAATCATTCCTGAAAAAGTTATTATCTGTATAGCAACATTGTCCCTGGACCTATGGTCAGAGAATAGAAAAAAAGAAATAGACATAAAAAGAAAAACATGTCTTTGTTTGAAAAGAGTATAAAAAAGAGATGGAAAGTAAAAGGAGAAAAGAGGGATGGGCAGTTCTCTCCATCTCCCAAATTTATTGTAATGTAAGGGAAGACTTAAAAGTTCTTTTAAGACCTTGGGTCTTAAAAACACAGACTATAATTACAATACAGCTAGAAGAGAGGCTTTTGCCTGTTCTCACCACAAAGAAATGATGAATGCAGGGGTGACATGTATCACATGCCGTCATCTGTTCATTGTACAACATATATATGAATAGAAACATCAAATTTCACCCTATAAAATGCACAATTACGATGTGTCAATTACAAAAAAAAAAGTATAAAAATATGGACCATAAGAAGCCATTTAATTGGAGTGATTACAGAGGAACAGAGTAAGTTCCCCAGCCCTTTCAAAACTACAATACTATTAGTGATGAAGTAATAATAGTAGCAGAAGTAATAGTAATAGTACCAATAGCAATTACCATCTTTATGTGTTAGACACTATACTATCTGAGTCACACTCTGTCTCATTAAAATTTCAGAACAAAGCCAGGAAGTAGTTCTACTTTACTCAATCTCAGATTCAGGGGAGTGACTGCCATGCCCATAGCACAACGGTGGAGATGGAATATAAACACAGTCTCCTTGACATTGCTCCATCAAACGTGTCTCACAAAAGCATCACTCCTATGGATTGCTCTGTCTGTAGTCCTCCCAATGCCTATAATCATTCTTGAGGAATAGCACAAACAAATTTGCATGAAGGTATTAACAAATTATTTATGGGAGTAAAGAAGAAAAAAACCAGTGGAGAGTAATCTCTTTAAAACAAGACATAAAAAAATACATATATATTTTCTATATTATAGTCTCTGATATATTATATATAACATCATATATATTAAGACAATTTTAATTTTATCAATGTGCAAAATTTTCCTTAAGTCAAATTTGTCAGAAATGTGTAGATTTTTTTCAAACGTCTCAAATGTTTAAACTAAATTAAATAGCTCTTAGTACATAACTTAAAATTAATGATAATAGGCCGGGCGCGGTGGCTCAAGCCTGTAATCCTAGCTCTCTGGGAGGCCGAGGTGGGTGGATCGTTTGAGCTCAGGAGTTCGAGACCAGCCTGAGCAAGAGCGAGACCCCATCTCTACTATAAATAGAAAGAAATTAATTGGCCAACTAATATATATAGAAAAAATTAGCCGGGCATGGTGGCACATGCCTGTAGTCCCAGCTACTTGGGAGGCTGAAGCAGCAGGATTGCTTGAGCCCAGGAGTTTGAGGTTGCTGTGAGCTAGGCTGACGCCACGGCACTCACTCTAGCCTGGGCAATAAAGTGAGACTCTGTCTCAAAAA